>CAVMGG010000210.1:0-94605 GCA_963680895.1 Fragum sueziense
CTAAACTCTTGATGGACTAAATAACATACAAATGTGAAACGAAAAAGCGGACATTATAGTGGATAGCTTTATTTCAAAACCAGATACATTCGTAAACAATGAACAACTTTCACACCATCTCAACTGGAAGAACTAAATATGCGATTTATGGATACGAACATTCGTTTTCGAACATACCTACATGAACTTAAAAAATGTCTTCAAGATAAAGTGAATTACTTATTGGATCTAGCCTGAATAATTCCAACTTATCATGCAAAGAATTTCAAAAACCAATGGAACAAACAGAATATGTACTAGCTATCGACAAGTGGACTTCATAAGAAAACCTGACTTTTTCCAGTATTTAGTTTGTTATTCCACATATGTCACCAAATTGTATCTCCTCAAAAAGATTCTGCCAAGTTCTACAAACTGAGGGATCTTAAGAAATGTCAATCATTTATTCTCCAAATGCCCTATATCAGTACATAGTTATACCATTTGGGATGATACAATCACCTACAATGTTTCAGCGACTTCTCAACATGAGACTTAGCTAAATGGATGTGTTGCGAACACCGATGGAGCGACCACCGTCATGGAGTCAGGCCATTCTTCCATCGACTAGGTTACACAATAACAGCTATTAGCGTGCAATGCTACTGCTATTTTCCTAGGAAATCCTATGGGTCAAGTAAAACCAATGTTTAATTCCCCTGCCTGCTGTGCAAAAAGTAATGCGATTTATTTGTACACTGGGCTGGCTTATGAAGATAAGATATTTTGTCATACTATTTCTATTGTAGCCAAACCTTTAACAAACTTATTTAACCCTATCCCAAACAGCAAAATTTAGGCTGGTCCAATTTTAAAAGCTGCTGTAGACAACAAGAGATATATTGGTAAAGATAGAAGTTGTGTATGACACAGCAATGAAAATATTGAGACAAAAGGAGGAACACTTGGTTATCAGCAGTTCCTTCTTTTGTCTCAATGTTTTCCCAGGCCATATCTATTAGGGACGTCAAAATCAGGTCTTGTTTGGGAAATGGTTTTTCAAGCGAAATGACAAATGTCAAGGTTCATACGGTCGTTTAAAAGTCAAAGCATTCTACAGATTTCTCTAGTTTGGATAAATGTTTCAAATTGGTTGTTGATGCAAGTAAAGTTTGTATTGGTGCTGTTCTTTTACAGCGAGTATGACGATGATTATATAACACTCATTCAGTTACTGTCTCCAGCTAGTTGGTTCCGTGAAAAGTTATAAAGGGAATATCAGATCACTCTTTTTTTTAAAAAAAAAAAAAATCAGACTAATGGGGTTTGCATCTGTTTCATTGTAAATATGGTTATTATTTGGATTTATTTAGTGATGATAGGGAGCTGAAATTTATTTAAAGTGGAACTAATATTTATGATTTTATATATTAGGTAGTATTTGGTTCTTGAATCATTTTAACAACAAATATTTGTACACATTGTTGATAGATATTGTTAACTGTACCGTTTCTTGCTGGCTACTTCATCCTTGTTATCCTTGGTAGTAATTATGAAATGGCCGTTTTTAACCAATTTAAGAAGTTGATATAATTATGTCGTTGGCTATGCTGCAAAATGTATTAAATACAGAATGAATAAGCTATAGTTGCGCCTGTTCGAATGTAGGTGTCGATATAATATTTTGTTTATTCCTTTTATGTCACTATTAGAACACAATCGAGAAACATCGAATCAAAAGTGCTCGTGGATGCCTAGCATTTTCTTCTTTTATCTCAAAATTAATGTGTTGTTTTGCAGCTGGTTACGAATTCGTAATTGTCGATGTTGGTACATACCATAAAATGCTACGACATCAGCCTCAACATCTTCCAGTTCCTGGGCATCCGAGTAATAATTCACGCATAACGCACACGTGTTGTTTGTTTGCGAGTAGTACGTTCCGATGCAATTGTCGCGTTGAAAACAAAACATTGTGCAAACCATAGGATCCACTCCTGTTTCAATACCGACTGTGTCTTCGTTCTTACACATTTTCCCGTTCAACAAGTATAATTGTCTATATTCACTCAGTTGTGTCGACTCCACGTATGCAATAGAAGTCATGAAAAGAATTACGCTCAAAGAGAGCAAAAACTGCACATCCGAATCCATTGTCGGGAAATTATAAAGTGAAGTAAGTACAAAGATAAGTAGTTTCTGAACCCTTTCTAAAACGGATGAAATGTTTGTTCTAATGTTATGTTAGGCACAGAATACAAATTGGATTATGGAAGAGAAGAAGAAAGAATTATCAAATTATAGCAGAGAAACTATTGCAGCAAAGGGAGACAGACAGTGCTTGGTTTCAGTATTTTTCTTCTTCTGCCACAATGTTCTCCGATTCTTTTCGTTTCATGAACGCTAAAAATATCGTCTTAGTTGAAAGATGGTTTCCCAAATGCCCAGGTCTGATTTAAATCGATCTTGTGACAGTTTCTCAATTTACTTTGATTGTATCTTTATATACAATATTGTCATTCCAAAATTTTGAGAAATTAGTTTTTGGATTCATTGCTTTTGTAAAATTGAACATACTGAAATATTGACCAATAATAATTATTAGACAATTCTTTACAGACCGATCTAGAGGGAGGTACAAGAAATATTTGTGACCCGTCACGCTAAAAGGGACCTTATCCGAACTCCAAAAATCCAAATTTTGACAAACTTGTCAGACTCACCACAGGTCAACTAGATACTGTATGAGAAAAATGAACATATAGTCAGATAGGGAAACCATTCCGGATTTAGAAAATTACATAAAAATGAAAAGTGTTGGCCCTAGTCTGGCTGCGCGGACTGCGCAGACAGACTAGGGTCGATATTTTTCACAATTCCTATAAGGTCCCTTTTAGCGTGACGGGTCACATTTTCATTATGCAATTTTTTGGCGAATTGAAAAAAAGTTGCAATTTTTTCTCAAAAAATGTGATTTTTCAACTTTTCCCTATTTTTTTTTCCAGAAAATGTTTTTTGAATATTTATTTCAATCATTTCCTCACATTTATACTTATGTTAAGTCTCTAAATTAATATAACATTTGAAAGTATCCATTCTGAATAACTTGATATATGACTAAAACATAAGGGTAATTTTGCGAAAATGGTCATTACTAGTCAAGGACAGATAACTCTGACACGAAAACGAGTCAGGAAACTTACCCTGATTTTTTTATATTTTATTCAGGAAATGTTACTTTACAACATATGTATAAATAAAAAATATTCATTGGGCGGATAAAAAGTAACCCCTGAGTCCAAACTTACCTTAAGAAATATTTCAAAAAATCACACTCTAAAGAACGCACCTCTGGTAACTGCAGCTTGTTTTAGGGACCATGAACCCTTGTATTTATTTCTCACCGTCAAAAGAAAGTAGCCACTTTTCCAATAGCCGTATCTTTTACCATTCTTTATGTCTCTTTCTTTTTACACATTCATACACATTTCCAATAGTTCCTTTTAACACCTCAATGGTTAAATGCTTTCAACATGTCCGGAAAAATGTTTAGTCGTAATATGGGTTCAAAACAATTTTTAAGGATAAAAAGTTCAGTTTTGTTTACTGACAGCTGTCATTTTCAGCGTAAGTTCACGCAGTTGAAACACAAACAAAAGTCCCATTTCAATTTTACAGAAAATCATTCCATTGAATAGATAGAGGTTTATGAAAATTTAGCACTACCAGTATAGCATGATTCAATATTAAAAGTTTGATAAAAACCGGAAGTGGTTAATGGGTAAAGTGAATGGAAATATTTTCCGAATTAGGAATTTGCTAAAGACCAAGTGGAAACAAAATTTTGAAAAAATAGAGTATTTGAGAGGAAATGGGGGTTGGTTGGACTTAAACCGGAAACTGCCATTTTGCAAGGATGTTGGGTGTACTGAGCATCACTTATTAGTCACTAAGCATTTCGAGTAAAAAGGTATCAAAACCACATATCCTTATTCATGTTTTCCCCTTTCCTAGCCATATATATGGCCGTGAATTTCAGTGGTGTATTCCGTATCAGTTACGGATTTCCTGGAACTACCACCAAGCTGTCGTAGCTAATGGGATAATACGACATTTTTCGATTCTTTCACGAAAGCATTTTTACCTGCTTTGTTTCAATATTTTGTATTTATTTCGATACGTTTATGAATAATCCTAAAATTGCCGACCATTTGCATTTGACAAGTGGTTACTTTCTTATGACGGGGAGTATATCTGTGGTCAAGAATATCATTATGTGCCATGAAGTAGATCTTTGACAATATTCACAAACCAGTCGTAGTTAACATTTTCCCTCACAAGACCTGGTTTTGACGGCCTTATTTGAGGAATTGCTCGAGAAAACATTGAAACAAAAGAAGAATATAATAAAGATCAGCATTTTCTCCTTTTTTTCAATATCTTCAATGTTATATTGCTCACAAGTCCAATCTTCATCAATGTCTATTTTGTGGCCTGATGCAGCTTTTGATGTAGACAACTTTAAAATAGTGCTGTTTGGGAAATGTTTAAAATTACAGTTAATTTTATTGTCAGAGACACACGTCTAGTAAAACAATTAAAATTTTGATAATAGAGCAAGAGCAAGATTGAAACAAATGAAAATGTTTGTGCTCAGTATTTTTTCCTTCGTCTTTTAATTTTTTGCTGTATTGTAGCTGTTTACAAACTGCTAGAGTTGATATTAGTACAAACCGTAAAATGCTACGACATCATTTTCAATACCTTCCAGTTTGTGGACATCTCAATAATATTTCACGCACAGAAGACAAGTGCTTTTTTTATATACGATTAGTATGTTCCGGTGCAATCCTCGGCCTCAAAACAAAGCAGCGTGCAAATAGAGGGTCCACTCCAATTTCAATGTCGACTATATCATCGCTGGTACAAATATTCCCGCTTAACGATTATAATTGTTTGTATTCATTGACTTGTGTGGGTTTCCCAAACGAAATAAACGTAGAGATTATTAAACTCATAAACGACAAAGAAGTCTTTGGTAGTCCAGGCGAATCCTTTCTCAGGAAGACACAAACTAAAGTATGTACTAGCACGATGTTTATTAATCAAATATCCAAGTCAGTTTTGAAATTTCAATCTTTATTTTGTCAGTTTTTCAATTTGCTTCGAATATTAGATATCAATTTAATATTGTCCTGATATCTGATTCAAATACAATTCGAAATAAACAAGGATTGTCCGCGGACAACGTAGCTCGCCTATACGAGAGCATGTCGCAAAAAAGGAGTCCCAGCTCGAAGGTCAGGGTAGCTAGGTCAAAGTTTTTTTTAAAGTAGGTCGCGACGCAACACCGACACTGGGGCTGTGACATAAGTTCCCCGGGCATACATGTATAAAAATCCTGGCTCGCTAATAAATCAAAATACAAACTCGTCATGAAAGAGCTGTTCCACGGTGCTTAACCCGCGTGAATTGTGGCGGCACGATTCTGTCTGGGATAGAGATAAACTATGGAACCACATCTCGACTCGGATAGGAGTTTTGTCAACAGCTTTCTCTAAATATAAAGCTTATGTAATGGTAAACTGTTAGGTAGAATACGAGTAAAACATGATATTTTTATGCCCCGTATCGAGAGATCGGGGGCATATTGTTCTACTCGTGTCCGTCTGTCCGTCCGTCCGTCTGTCCGAAAACTTAACCTTTTACTCCGAAAACTTAACCTTTGCCTTTTCTCCAAAAGTATTTGACATACAAAGCTCAAATTTGGTATGCAACTTCATTTCAATGATATCTATCTGTTCCATGCAATTTGACCTTCATCAAGGTCATCCCTTAACCCTTTATAACCCTTTACTCCACGAAAACTTAACCTTTTACTCCGAAAACTTAACCTTTGCCTTTTCTACAAAGGTATTTGACATACAAGGCTCAAATTTGGTATGCAACTCCCTTTCAATGATATCTATCTATTCCATGCAATTTGACTGTCCTCAAGGTCATCCCTTAACCCTTAATAACCCTTTACTCCACGAAAACTTAACACATTAGAAAAGTGGCCATTTCGGGGGCATTTGTGTTTCACAAACACACCTTGTTTTAATCGATGTTTCTTCATTTTTGTCACTTAATGCATTTTCTTTCAATGAACTAAAATGAGATTTAGTGTTCGACCTACTTTTTGGACCAATGAAATTGCAGTATATTGTAATTTTTCGCGGATGTATTTCGCATAAACGGGCTGCCGGCTAGTTTATGTGACGTCTATACATAGCCACGCCCCGTCTCAAAAGAAGCGATAGCGAACACTAATTAGTAGTTAGTGTTCGCTAGCGGTTCATTGGAGACTGGGCGTGGCTATGTATAGACGTCACATAAACTATCCGACAGCCCGTTTATGCGAAATATAGTGGCGAAATTCTAAAATATACTGCAATTGCATTGGTCCAAAAAGTAGGTCGAACATTACATTCAATGCGCTGCGCGCATTAGAATGTTTATTTCGCGAAGAATCTACTATACAGCCTATATCTAATACGTAGACGACAAAGTTAATCTTACTAGACATGTGTAAACGCGATCCAAAACGGCAAAATTCTAGGCTTGTCCGCTTCAAAAGAGGCTAATGAATAGAAGTCAGTAAAGACAACTTTTATGTAGCATGTAGTCAGGAAAATATTAAGGTAAAAGGAGAAAATATTGATTAATTATCAGAATTCTATTCTTTGGCCTTGATGTTTTGTCATGCTTTTTCTGTTACAGAAGTCAAAACCATGCAGGTCTTGTTTGGTAAACGATTGAAAGCTAAAATTAAGTTTAATGGTGATCATCAGCATTTTCTTCTTTTTGCTTCAATGTTTTTTCAAATGCCTTTCTTCTAGGGAAACAAACACCGGATCTTGCTTGGGAAAGTGTTTCAGATCGACGAAACTCATTTCAGACTACACAGAATGAGTGAATGGACTTTCTTGTCATGCTTTAGGATCCAAGCGTTTTCTAACACTGAAAGCTTTTTGTCTTACAGCGCACGGTGTGAAATGACACAACAATAAATGTAGAAAATTTTCAACAATTCTGTTAGATTTTTTTATCAACTGCTTTTTTAAAGATCTACAACATACATGTGTCACATATTAACATCATTATTGAAGCTTTTTAAATTTGTTTTTGTCACACGTGATTCCGTGACACTGTGTACACAGGTTCCCCTTAAACAAATGACAAAATTTTTGTCGTTTCTAAATTGAAATAAAGTTGTAGAAGACAAACTCAAGTGACTGATTTTATTTGTCTTTTTAAATGGAACACTTTGTTGGAAATGAGGAAATTACTTGTCCCATAATGCTTTCCAAAGCCTTTATCTTGCGGGGCGTCATTGTGTGGTGAGGGGGTTAACTATACCTCAAAATCAATCTATTCATTATGCCCTAATCTCTTTCACAAACTCTTGGGACACACATTTTGACGTATCTATAGTATGAGCTTTGGTAAATATTATAGAAAAGACAGAATTAAGCGGACTTCCAGAAAAAAGGAGAAACTGCTGTCGTTCAATAGTTTCTTCTTTTGTTTCAATGTTTTCCCAGGCATTTTCTATTCAGGACGTCAAAACCAGGTCTTGTTTGGGAAAGGGTTAATAAAATCTGTGATCTTCGGTCATGTTGTGTTGTAGGTAGTAGTCATTCTGCCACAGATGCATCTGAAAATGAAAATAAGAGGGTTTCGGTGTGTGATCTGTCAATAGAAAATGTCTTATTAGGGAAGTACGTTATCACGGTGGATAATTACGTGATGCAACAATTTCAGAAAATCTTCAATAATTTTGTTTATACTGGACCGATTTGAATTCAGTTTGAAGCAGAGAATGTGGACAGACGTCACGCATTAGATGGACGTGGTTGGTTTTTGAAATATCAACTGATAAAAAAGTTATTGAAGATAAACCAAATTTTGGTTTATCTTCAATAACTTTTGTATCAGTTGATTTTTCGACAAAAAATCCAACACGTCCAGCATATTCCTGGCATTTTCCCTTATTCTCTACTTCAAACCGAATTCAAATTGGTCAAGTATTAAAAAAGATATTGACGATTATCGGAAATTCTGAGTCACGTGATTATACACCGCGGTTTTACCGACATACCAAAAGCCAGATCAGACGCTGCGGAGGTATTCAGATTTTATATTTCCAAAATGAATTTACCGTTGATGTTCTTCGAAAACCTCGTAGGCCCCTAACTGCAATTTGTTTTAAGCTGCAGTTATGTTTTTTGTAGAAAAGCAGCGATAAGTATTCATATAGATACACTTATTTCATTTAGACGTATAAGGTAGAAAACATTTGAAACAAAAACCAAATCATTTTATAGAACGACTTTTCGATTCTATTCGACTTGCACATTCCCTTTGTGTGACAGTGGTCAAAGATGGACAGGGGACATAATAGCTTTCCTAATGAGTACGTACATTAGTGTGGAATGACTACGATCATGGTTTTCATCTCACAGTCCTTACACACGGCATGGGATCACGTGACAGAATATTTTCGGTATTTTCAAATTGTCTTGGAAGAATAAACACCACTCACCGTAAAATGATACAGCGTCGTTTTCAAATTCATCAAGCTCTAGACCATCGGTATAATCCCTGTTGCATCCAACACACGTTGAAATTGTCTTCGAGTAGAACACACCGACACAGTCTTCTTCGTCGTCACAGATCAAGCAGCATTCCCCGGCATCGCCAGCATCATTCGCAAAGACGGTGTCCTCAGATTTGCACATTCTACCTTGTAGATTTTGCTGTTGTCTGTATTCTGTCAACATTATCTTGGTTGAGCTTGTACAAACAATACATACTAAAACGATGATGCTGTAAATCATGGTAGCACCTCTTTTTACTCTCATCTTTGAGATTCAGACTGACATTAATTTGAAAATGTTCGAAAGCGTTTTGTCGGTATATATCCTGAAAGAAGTTTATCTTTGATAGACGCGATTTAACAGGAAATGTCTATTCCGTAGATTTTAAAAATAATTCTATGGATATGACAAAAATAACTCTAAAAGTCAAAGTCATATGTCATGTTACCAAGGATTTTAATAATTACAAACAAAGAAATCATTAATAATAAAGCGTTAGTGTAGCGACGTGCTAAGAATATAGGAGGCCCTGTTAACACAAAAAAGTTTTGTGAAACGAATGTTGAATTTGTTGAAAATATCTAAAATCGGACAGATATAAGAATAGTTTATGAATATATGTCCGTATCACAAGATAAAATTGTTTTAAAAATAATTGAAAATAAATTATTCAATAACATTCAATTTAGCCATATAGTTTTAATCATTTTAGAGAATAATTTTGATCAAATTTCCAGATAATGTCACAGTAATAATAGAAATAAAAACGTGATCAGGCCAGCTCCTTGACCGTGTTTGTAGTTAAAGATTACGTATTAGATAGAGGCTGTATAGTAGATTCTACGCGATATAAACGTTCATAAGGCGCATAGAATCTACTATACAGACTCTATCTGACTTAGTGTTCGTCATCCAATGAAAACATATGGTCATCAAACCACGCCTCAGACCGGAGCTACTATCAAGCGGATCTTACTGGAATTACATCATTTTCCCAAAAAACATTACATCATTTTTCATAACTGCACAGGAAACGGGGGCATGACTATGTATGAACTGACCAGCAGTGCGTTTATGTGAAATATAGCGCCGAAATTTTCAAATATACTGCAATTTCATTGGTCCAAAAACTAGGACGAACACTAATGATTTCTGTAAGATAGATTATATTATATATAGATTTGATCCGAGATCTGGTAAAATGTTCCTTGTGGCATTTTCCAGGTCATTTTGCGCCGAAGTGCAGTCTGACTGGGACCGATGCTACTGTCTCATGGTTGCTACATGTCACCATGAAGCTATTGGAGAACTACATGGGTCATGATCAGACTGCGTGTAGACGCAGGCTGATCTTGAACTATGTTGGGATCAAAAGCCTTAAGGGACCTTTTTCCAGATCCTTGCTCATTTTATTTAGGTAAAATGTAAATGGCAATACAGGGTAAAACATAAAATAAAGGATCACAATCATGACTGTAGTAAGCATATAAAATATCCTAATACACACGATCACAGTTGTTAGATAGGTACCATGTCTGCCACATCCCTCCCTAGGTGAGAGGCCGCGGCCTTAGCGCAGTTGGTAGCGCATCTGACCCTCATTCGAGAGGTCCCGGGTTCGATACCCGGCCGCGGCTGATACCCTTTCTGACAAAATTGTCAACCACCAATGGGTTTGAAATCGTTAACCTAAGTGGGCGAGCAGCTGGAGGCTCGGTAAGGGTATTGTGGTAGTACTGGTTTAAGAAACAACAGGATTCCATGGGTAGGTGCTCCAGCCGCCGCGATATGACCCTGGTAGTTGAAAACGGCGTAAAACCCCAATAAACTCAAACCCTCCCTAGGTGAGAGAATGCACCATAACACCAGTTAAAACATCTGCCATACAGATTAGATGGGTGGAGGTGATCCAAAGTGGTAAGTCTAAAATAAGCGCTTGATCTGAATAATAGGGGCGCGTTCTTTAGAGAGTGACATTTTTTTAGATAGATCTAGTTCTATCTTGAGATTTGTTACGATGTTTTAAGATGAAGCGTTCTTTAGAGCAAGATTATTTGGTCTCTCAATGGGAGACGCCATTAATATATACTTCTTTCGGAACCCTCAGTAAATTCTGTAGAAACAAAAACAGATATAAATAAACGCGTTGTTCCGAATACCCGTGATTTTAAGACTGCAGCATTCTAAATGATCCACACTGAATACAAATGACGTCACCATAACGTCATTTGTATAAATTATAGAGCATTTGGTACGTCATTGTCGGACGTCTATACGGTAAGTACGGAGAGAAGTTGTCCATGCAGGATGTTTGACAAAGAGAACACACCATGCCTTCTACTAAAACACATCGTTCTTTTCATCATTTTCTTTATTATCACAATCGAATGTATTTAAAATGTAGTACTGTTTTTCAATTGAATTGTTGCTTTTGCCACCAGCACCCGATTTCTCATTTATGAACCCAACTTATGTTTACACGTTTTATCTATGTACACAAGGGAGAAAACCTCCATAATTTTCAAAGAAGAAAATGCATGCGTTGTTTCCAATCTTGCTGGTGCATTATAGCCATCCCAATTTCATGCAAAACTACAGCAGTTTGGAGATAGAAATTGTTAGCATAGAACTGTACTTTTTAAACGTATGCCGTACGAGCGTGGCCGCACTATACATATAGATGAAATGGCTTCATTTTCCATTCTCCAAACAGCAAAAATATAGGCTGTTCTTTAAAGAATACATATTGACAAACTTATGATTAATATTTTGTAATCGAATTAGTTAAAACAAAATGATGCTAAACGATAGAATGATGCTTACGTGTATCATCATTTTTTCCATCTTTCACCTTAGCTTTTTATGGAAATCAAAACCAGGCAATGTTCCAGAAACGTTTGTAATATTCGCGATAAGTTCTTAACTGAGAGAATACCTACTTTTCACAAATAAAAGAATAAGGACTACAGCTCGCGTCGAACCATTTACATTGATGGAATGGTACAGCAACCACGCACAGTTCACTGGTGGCTCCATTTGGCTCGCCAGATTGCCAGTTGGTGTAGCTGGGCACCGTCTGATCATCGCCCCATTTCCATACATAATCATCCAAGTCGTATTCCAGGCCAATGAAGATCCAATTACCAACTGTTCATAAACAGACAAAAACATAGTCATGTGGTATTGTCCATTCACGTTATATAACTGTATATGTTAACAATTTTTACTCATTGAAACAAAGGAAAAATCGTTTTTAATTTTCATAAAAAAATTGGTTCGAATCTTGTGAGACACCTGCAAGGTTGGCACAATCACATTCAAAATTACAGAAGTTTGACATTGTTTGACATTGTGATATTACATACTTAGATAATAATTGTAAACGTGTAACATAACATCATGACTGGATTATACATTGGTTGGTCTAATGCAATTACAGCTGACTATGTCGAATATGTGCGTGCGCGCGTGTGTGCGTGTGTGAGCGGGGGCGCGTGCGTGCTTGTGTGTGCGTGTGTACAGGGTGATCCAAAAAACATGTCCCACAAAGAATATTTAATATATCTGCTTAATGTGGTAGCATTGTTTTAGTTTGGGTGTCGATGGAAAGGGTATATAATAGAATTTGTAATGGTCGTGCAGAAGAACGTCATGCAGCGTCATGGTAACGCAAATGGCTTCATCAATGACGTCATCATATTCTCAGCATTCCAAGATGGCTGACAATGCAGAAATAGTCAAACTGTGCTATGTATTATGTACATATCCCGTTCTAGCTAGAAGAAAAATCCAAAATATGTACCAAAATGCCAAAGTGCCTTCCAGGAAGCAGATAAGAAGACTTTTTTCTAAGTTTGAGGTGAAGGTGACCGTCAAAGACACGAGATCTGGAAAAAGGAGAGAACACGCACAGGGCGTGCAGACGATAACGTGGAGAATGTTCATCAAGCTGTAGAGGAAAATCCAAGGGTGTCTATTATGGGGTATTATGAAGGACATCTCAAAAACCACTGATGTAAGATATGGTACAGTGAAAAGAATTCTAAAGTTCTATTAAATTGTAAGCCATACAAAATAACCAGTGTGCAGCATTTGAAAGACGCAGAAACCACGGCCACACTGTCATCTGTTAATTGGATTGACAGTGAATAAATGGCCACCGCATTCACCCGATCTCAGTCCACTGGACTTTTCCTATGGGGTTGCGAAGAAGAAAGAGTTTATGAATCCTCACCCACCACTATAGCTAAACTGAAAGAAGCCATAAGTAGAGAAAAAGAATTGATTGATAGTCAAACTTGTAGTAACGTCATATAAAACATTCGACGTCATTTTTGACTAGTTTCTGAAAAACATGGCCGTCACATCGAACATCTCTTGTAAAAGTAGTAAGTGAATTATTATATAATATTGTAATCAGACAAAATTTTACAGATATATACTTAAGTTCTAGAGAATATAAACGAAATATATAAGATGGTAAAAAAGTTATAAAGCATTGTTTGTGGGACATGTTTTTTGGATCACCCTGTATGTATGTGTGTGTGATCATTAATGTTACAAAATAAAAACAGAAATATTTACGGCTAACGTCTTGTACCAAACCGTTTATGTAGTCCATCTCAGCCTGACTGTCTATACGCAGTAACGAACTGCAGTGCGTCCGACAAACATTCTGAAACAAAACGTACATATGTGACCCTTGTGGCTAACAGGACATCTTATGAAGTCACTAAAGCCAATTATACCTAAGCCAGTTATATGAGAAATGGATATAACTCAGAAGAGTCAAACATTTGTTGTTTCTAGCAAATAAACATGTTTACTCACCTTCATGAAAAAGTAGCCACTTATCAAATAGCTCTAGTTTTCAAAATGCCTTATGTCTATTTTGTTGTTTGTACAAATTTACACCCATTCCCAATCATTCCTTTTTAGATCTCGATGGTTAAAAGATTTCAACATGCCCGGAAAGATGTTCATTTGCCATGTCGGTTGAAAACAGTATTTAGGGTACAAAGTTAGATTTTGTTCACCTACAGCTGTCATTTTAGCATAAGGTTGCGTTGTTGAAACACCAACAGAAGTCCCATTTCAATTTTACAGACA
Source organism: Fragum sueziense (assembly GCA_963680895.1). Classification (NCBI taxonomy): domain Eukaryota; kingdom Metazoa; phylum Mollusca; class Bivalvia; order Cardiida; family Cardiidae; genus Fragum; species Fragum sueziense. Next base: position 13,731 of record CAVMGG010000210.1, read on the forward strand.
ATCCTTCCGTCGAAATGATAGAGGTCTATTTAGAACTACCAGTGTAGCATATTTCAATTTAAAGTTTTTGATGGGAGTCGTTGGTGGGTAAAGTGAAAGAAAGCATTTCTTATTTTTTTTAAACTTGATAAAGACCAAACACAAACAAAATTTCAATGAATAGGGCATTTGAGCGGAAATTCGAGGTTGGTTGGGCTAAAACGGGAAACCACCATTTTGCAAGGGTCTTGGGTGGAATGCATTGTCTCTCTGTAGTTTCCGTATTTTTCGTAGGCTTATCCGACATGCCTTCCGTCCTTTTTGTGTTACCAAAGCTTTTAAATTCATAGTTCTTTTTAGCTCCACTGGCCTTTCAGGCCAGCGGGCTATTGTCATGGCGGTGTGTCCGTCGTGCGTGCGTCCGTGCGTGCGTCCGTCCGTCCGTCCGGTCGTCAACTTTTTCTTAAAAAATCTTCTTCTCAGAAACTACTGGATGGATTTCAATCAAACTTCACATGAATGATCCTTGGGTGACCCTCTCTCAGATTCCTTCAAATGATTTTGATTGGATCATTAAGTCTGGAGTTATCTGCCCTTGAATGTTAAAAATGGCCGTTTTGGCTTTGTTTTCACTCCAGCAACTACAAATATTGACTAATCAAGACAAAACTTGGACAGAATGTTGGTGACTATAAGATCCTGCCAGAGTGCAATTTTCAGCTTGATCTGACATTTTCATATAGAGTTATGTGCCCTTGAAATTTACAAAATTGCTGTTTTTAACCTTTTTTTTTCTCTAAAAACCATATACATTACCCAATCAATACAAAACTTTTAAGTAATCTTTCTGATAGTAAGACCTTGCATATGTGTAATTATCAGCAGGATTGGACCAGAAAAGTCTGAGTTATCTGCCCCTAAATTTGACAAAATTACCATTTTCGATGTTTTCTCACTCCAACAACATCATATATTGACCCTGAAAGATCAAACTTGAACCCAATGTTGCTGACCATAAGATCTCAGATTTCTGATTGGATTAGAAAAGTTAAGCATTATCTGCACTTGAATTTTACCAAATGACAGTGTTCGTTTGACTGAAGAAGATCTCTCATAATTTAATTTGAATCAAGGGAGGTAACTAATATGAATTAAAGATATTTGCTCCTTGAGTTACCTCCCTTGTTTTAAGTCTAATGCTCAAAGAGAAAAGCTCATTTATGTCAGAAATTTAAGCCAACTTCATTACATTCTAACAGTCTAACAACCACAGATATTGACCATATTGAGATTTAAAAGTCTTGATTTTAGTTTATCGAAGATAATATGTGAATCAATTAGAAAAGTGAAAACTTGTGTTGTATATTTCCAAGAAATTCTAGCCTGTGGAGCGATTCAAGACCTTCAGGTCTTCTAGTTATATTTCGTGCATGTAACAAAATGTAGTTTGATGCATTTTAGGTCCAAACGTATCGAACTTGACAACGTTTCTGGTGGTGAAACTTTTAACCACTTGTTGATGAACGAATAAATATAAAGACCGACCATTTCGTGCAACGCTTTATAAAGACCATTATATATCCAGAAGCCTTGAAGCACATGTTTCATCTTAGTCTGGTCATCTACTCTGATACTTTTTATTTTATCAGTAATCAAGAAGTATTGTCAGGATTGTTTGAAAAAGATCGTACATGCATTAAAAGGCTTCCATTTGGAATCGGCAAGATATAACACGTAACGTAAAATGGACTTTATTTTACAAAAGGCTCCTCGTGCTAAAAATCCTTATGAAAATAACACAATATAGTCATTATTATTATAAACGGATGACTGACCTTTGCTTCAGCATATTGAACTGGAGATTCGAACACCTTGTAGTACGATCCATCATTCTGGTACCAGGAATCAGTATCTTCACAGTCTAAAGCAGTCAAACAATGATTAGAGTTCCAGTTACGAGGGGGTGAAGACCGTCTAACTTTTTTTTTATTTCAAGTCAAATCTCGATGAGACGATTCTAATGAGAACCATAACATAGGGTTTGATGAAATTTTAGTGAAATATTTCATTTCAAAATGTCATCACCCCATCTTATCTGGAGCTCTGAATAAACATTCTTTTAGATATAGATGTACGAGGGACGTTCAATTAATTTTGGAACTGGGGTTCTATAAGCCATAGTTATGTCGCAATTCAATTTAAAGTTTCTTCAATCCTTCGAAGTAATCGTCTTTGACACCCAGACACTTCTGAGGTTTTGAGATCCATTACTTTTATGCCAATAAATGGGCCTCTTTTGGAACATCCCATAGACACTGACAAATTGTACTGCATATGGAACATGAAGGCCTATACCGACGGCCAGAGGCCTTTTTCGTCATCATAGGGAACATGCAAAAGCCACACGGGCTTAAGCCCGCCTATAAGGGTGGATGAAGATGCTGTGCAACATGTGTCTCTTTCAGGAAGTCTTGGGCAAGAGGACACCTTTGAACAGCTCCGTTGTCCTGGATTTGGCACAAGCCTCTTTAGTCGGTCCTATACCTGCTCTTTTCGTGATATTTCTTTACTTTCGTCGACGTACATTTCTTGTATGAATGACCGGCGATAATGGTATTATTTGAAACAGTAATTTGAACAATACACTCGTTACACTTTAAAATTACCGCGTACAAAAGTTTTGCCGCGCTTTTAATTTTTTGGCTATATTACGGACCTTGACTGATCTTTTCACAATCATTGCTTGCTAATGACACGCCATTGGTGCTCATAATAGAAGATTATTGTTCAATCATATGTATAAAGCTCAGAAGGCACACATTTGTTGCATATATTGCAAAATATATTTTGCCACTTTTACACGAGTGGCTCTCTGTCCTTTAGGTGGCAGGTGGGGGACCCAATGGGCATAAACCTTTCTGTGTTTCAATCCTTTGGTCAAATTCGTATAACATGTCCCCGATGAAAAACCAACTTTATCTGTTATTTCTTGCACATTGAACCATGCGTCTTGTTCGGTCATGTCGGAATCTACAGCAACATTTGCTTTGGTACTAGCTCTACCCGGGTTACTTGAGAGGGGGTATCATTCAGGCCAATTTTACCAATTTTATTTTTTGTTAACTTCCTAAATAATGACGTATATTCAACATTCGAATGTCCATGAATCTGATACAGTTCATTATATACATATGATGCAGATATTTCGAAGCCTATGCGACCTTTAATGTTGACCCTTAAATCCTACTTCAGTTCGTTTTCCTTTTTGTGCACAGCGAAATAGCCAGTGTAAACGACTTAAAAAATCAAAAACTTTTGAAAGAGTCAACGAATTTGTCTCAAATTTTGATCAAGTATAGACAGTAATTTTCTCGTCAAATAGCCGCAAGCACCACTAGTTCTATAGAACCATGAGGTATGGTGGACCATTAGTACCACTTTTAATTGAACGCCCCTCGTAACATAATTTATCATAGACTTTTTTCTTCGATGTTTCATTTGAAGACTCATTTATTGTAAATAAATGTGTGTTAGGTAGAAACGATTAACAACAACAAAAATGATATAAGAACACAAATATCTAAAGTAATACGGTTTTTGGATTTGATCCAATTAACCGTGACGTAATTTCGGACTAACAATAGTATTTCCGTCGGTGTTGATATAAAATTTCCTAACTACTAGTTACGATACTTTATACGTGTAAAACGCCGACGGTTAATCAATACATAATGGTAAATCCAGTCTGTTTTTAGCACAAAATTCATTGCTAAAGTCGAATACCACCTTTGTTTTAAACCCATGTTAAGGGCTCGGTTACATAATACTTACATGCACACAATCAAAAGCCATTCTAAATGTCTTATTTCAAGTCCAAACACTGTGCTGTGGGTAATAGACTTAATTGGAAACTTCTCAAGGGGACGAGAACAATGATTTCCAACAACATATGGTTTTGTGGAAATTTAAAGATGAATCGCATATATTGAAAAGCCTTCCTCTTACCTGTAGATTGGAAAGAGAAAAAATATTTACTCACTTATATTTTGCCTGTAGTAGTATTTGGTGTCGCCCGTAGTCTCTATGAGAATGTCCGAGTGTATTTGTCCACAACCGGTGCAGAGGTTCGTTGTTTCCGAGTAAAACACCCCTACACAATCTTCATTACGCAGACATTTGTAAGCGCACGTGACGTCACTAACTACGTCAAACATGAACATTTGCTCGGAACTTTGACACATTTTGCCGTTGTATTCCGACTGATATTCGTACGTTTTAAGAATTTTTTGACAGTCGATAAAATCGAAGAGGAAAATCAAAACAAGTATTGTTGTCATTTTGAACCGTCAAAGATCAAAGTTAGACTACAGTGTTTCACAGTGTTACGGTGAAATAAAGCGTAAAAATATGAACACGTCGCATCATGAATCTAGGAGTGTATGTGACTTGTCACATGAGAAAGGACCATCAGGGAAATTGATTAAGGTAGTCTATCCCTAATGAGATTCGCGCGACGTCGGGATTATTCGGCTGTGATCATAAACATTCGGCGGTGGAACTTTCCACCGCCGAATGTTAGCGACCGCACCCGAATAAGTTCGGATACGTAACGACGACGCTAGAAAAAGTCCGATGATTTACGAATCTGAAATTGGCCACATTACGGGTATTCTAGATCTAACTTAAACAATTTAGCAAAAAAAAATCGACAAATCGAGAAAAAAATCAGCCCGGGTAGTCCACGCAAATTAAATACTGGCAATAGCCTACTTATCTCCCTTCCAAGATTGTTCACTTTTACAAACGACGTTGATTCCAATTCCCCAAGTGATCTATAAAAGAAAAATAACATAAAGGATCGTGGTCGCTAAGTTATTTATGTAAACATGGGTATTTTCCAACTTTTACTCAGCGCATTCGATTCAAGCTCGTCTGGCCACGAAAGCCCTACACTGAACAGATCTTCTAAACCTCCATGTCATGTAATGTTATATAACTCCATTAATATTTTAGACAGGGGCTTGAAATTTTCAAATAAGAAAGAATAACCATTGTCACAGAAGATGCTAAAATTTCATGAAGGTCCTTTGACAATAACTTGAATAAATTGCAAATTGAAAAGGGTCACTGTCACGTCTGCATTTTCACATCAGAAAGGTAAACTGTAAGTACGAGATGTGACATGTGCTGCGACAATAACTCTGATTGACAACGAGCCCTCATTCAGTTGTAGCTACCTGGGAAGTACTAAGGTGTCATTCCAGACGTCTCAGTGGCCTAGGTATGTCTGCTACACTTCCGGTTGCCTGGTATTTGTGCCAAAACCTATTTTAACACATTGTGATTACCTTGGAGCATTTCTCCTATTTGAATTGATTTGCGCATCAAATCTGAAAGATATTTGTTGACTGTTAACAAATTGTCGGTCAGTCTTCACTTTTGAATGATTTAGTGGTGTTCTACGGAATACAATACGGGCTATAAAAAGAACAAAAACATCCAGTTTATAACCATAACTTTGTATCCTCTCCAGAAGCATACAGGCGTCAAGGATCTATTAACGACATGCATAACTGATTCATAAAACATGTCTTTCGACAATTAAGGTACAGATGAAATGATTATAATTTGTATGGTAGAATGTACGTGTCATAATCTTTGGTGCACTTTGACATGGTTTTTTGGGTCATATAACTCGTTAGAAAAAAGCAACAGGAAAACAACCTATGCATTTAACAACAATGTTGGCACATCATCACTTTTGAATGCTTTATGGTTTTCTATGGAATATAATTCGTGCTAAAAGAACACTAAAATGCAGTTTGTAAACAAATCTTTAAATCGTCTCTTTTAGCTAACATGCGTCAAACATCCATTACTGACATGCTAAATTCGTGCAAGAGACATGTTATCTGCCAGAAAATTTACAAGTGAACTAATAATGTTTTGTATGGTGGACTCTGAGGGCCATGCTCTGTGGTGCACTTTGACACGGTTTGATGTCCATAAAGTTCGCAATACAGAATGCAATCGAAAAAAAGTTAATGCGTTTGGCAGTATCATGAGCAACCTTTTGAAACATGCACATATCACTGAAAAGGGTACATGCCTTATTTATATTGACGTCACTTTCGATAAGCCCCACAGTCCAACCCATATCACTGAAGGACATCCGGTCCATTGAGTTGCTTTTTCTTTGCAAAATCGGCATGTTGGATCGATATGAACTAATGATTGAGTAAATGTTGTGCAATTTAACTCATCACATCGTGCGCCACGTGCAAAAACGGTTTTATATAAAAGCCTCTTCACACAAAAAGCTATTGTTTAGATTTTGATTTTATTGCGTTAAATCGATAACTAGTGATCACAAAATCTCATGTGCCAAATATTGTTTCAAAAGAGTTTTTCGTTTTTCATTTATACCAAAAAATCTATTTTGAAAAGTGGCGGTTTAGAACATCTGTTCAGTGTATATTCGGGTGTTTCGGTCGATCACCGTCGGACTATTACTCGCAGAGAAATTAAGACCAATGTTTTTGGTTCCCGGTCGGTTTTACACTGAACGACAAGGACGGCATTCCATAAAAAAATGCTAAATTTCATTCTTTTGAAATTGTTTTCTGTAACATGCGTATTTGATTTTACCAGCCATAAATTGACGTCTGGTAAACGGTTGAAATAAAAATAAAAAGGTCACAAAATATCTGCATTTTGTGTGTTTCTGGCTGTAACAAAGGTGTACAGATGGAAATCGTTAACTATCATTTGATCTTACACCATTAGACATAGAACTTTGAAATTTCGTTCGTAGGATTGTCTAATGGAAACCGTTGACACTCTTCTACAAAAAAGGTTTGGCCTAGAACTTTGAAATTTTACTTTGTAGCATCCACTCATTAATTACTACAATATCAAATCAAGTTATGTCTATGTGAAGAAAATTGACCATATATAATTGGTACCATACCTTGTATGACAGATATAATGAGCAAATGTGGAAAAAAATCATGCCCTTTCATGCCTTTTGACTTCTCATCCCGATTCGAGCTTGTGTACACAGTTTTGCGTTATATGATATCTATAAGACATTACGAAAATCCTTACAGCTCTGAAACTTTCTACGCTTTAATTATGTCTCAGGTAGGCAATGCAGGGCCACTATGATCCCTTTTTAGCTCCACTTGCCGAAGGCCAGCGAGCTATTGTCATGGCGTTGTGTCCGTCGTGCGTCCGTGCGTCCGTCCGTTAACTTTTTCTTTAAAACTCTTCTTCTCTCAAACCAGTGAGCCAATTTTGACCAAACTTTGCAGGAATATTCCTTGGGTGACCCTTTACTTAAATTGTTCAAAGAATTTTGATTGGTCCATAAATGTTGGAGTGGCAGGGCGGTGCTAATTAGACTTGGATAAATCACAAAGTACTAGTAATTCTTTAAAAATTAACCATTTGGCCAATTTTGACCAAACTTGGCAGAAATGTAAATTGGGTTACTCTTTGCTTGAATTGTCCGTTAAATTTTGATTGGTTGATAAATGTAGGCGTGGCAGGGCGGGGCTTATCAGACTTTGAAAAATCACAAAATAATTCTTTAAAAATCTTTTTCTCTCAAACCAATGGGCCAATTTTGACCAAATTCTGCAGGAATGTTCCTTGAATGACCCTTTACTAAAATTGTTCAAAGAATTTTGATTGGTCTATAAATGTGGGCGTAGCAGGCCGAGGCTTATCAGACTTAAAGAGATCACAAAATAGTTTTTTTAAAAAAATCAACCATGTGGCCAATTTTGACCAAACTTGGCAGAAATGTACCTTTGGTGACTCGTTACTTGAATTGTCTGTGAAATTTTGATTGGCCAATAAATGTGGGCGTGGCAGGGCGGGGCTTATCAGACTTAGAGAAATCACAAAATAATTATTCAAAAATCAACCATTGGGTAAATTTCGACCAAGCTTGGCAGAAATGTACCTTAGATGACTCTTTACTTAACTTGTCCATGAAATTTTGATTGGTCTATAAATATGGGCGTGGCAGGGAGGGGCTTATTTGACTTAGAGAAATCACAAAATAATTCTTTAAAAATAAACCATAGGGCCAATTTCAATTAAACTTGGCAGAAATGCACTGTAAGTGACCCTATACTTAAACTGTCTGTGAAATTTTGATTAGTCCATAAATGTGGGCATGGCAGGGCGGGGCTTATCAGAATGGCAGAAATCACGAAAAAATCTTTCAAAAATCAACCACAAGGCGAATTTAGACCAATCTTGGTAGAAATGTTCCTTGGGTTTCCGATTACTTAAATTGGTAGTAAAATTTTGATTGGTCCATAAATGTGGGCAAAGTAGGACGGGGCTTATCAGAATGGGAGAAATCACGAAATAATTCTTGAAAAACAACCATTGGGTCAATTTAGTACAAACTTGGCATAAATGGGTAATGCTTCGTCATTGAAATTTTGATTGGTCTATAAATGTGGGTGTGGCCAGGCAGGGCTTATAAGAATTGGATTTACCATGAAATAATTCTTAAAGATTAAATCAATGGGCCAATTCAGACTAAACTTGGCAGAAATGTTCCATTGGGGACCCTTTTCATGATTTGGCAGTGCGAGGCTTACAAGAAAACATAAGATAATTCTTTACTTTAGCCGGTGGAGCGATTAAGGCCCTCTTGGGCTTCTTGTTTATTTGAAGTGTTGATGGAATAGTATTGTAAATGCAATTAGAATACATGCACGTACAATTTTTTCGCACCAACTCGTCAAAATGATAAACGAGAATTATGTTTACGTTCAATAAGCCTTTATTGAATAAACTTTGATTCAGAACTCGTATTATATGACAGGAAACGTCCTTTGTTCAATGCATGACACGATGATAATTTAAACCTTTCCCAAACAATTGATATTAAAGGGACATAACATTCCAATTTTTTTGAATATGTTTTGATGCCAAAATTGGTTATTCTAATGCATATAAATGCTATCAGTTTTTTTGAAGTTGTTGTTTATAAGCGAAAATTTGCATTTAAAGTTGAGACGGAAATGAAAAATTCCATATAAATCTGAACAGTTGTCCAAATCATTTTGATTAATTTTATAACATATATATATCACATATACATATATATATATTTCTAGTTTGGGGCGTCCGTGGCCGAGTGGTTAGAGTAGCTGACTCAGAATCACTTGCCCCTCACCTCTGTTGGTTCGAATCCCGCCAGGGACGTATGAACTTTCATGTGAGGAAGCTATCCAGCTGGCTTGTGGAACGTCGGTGGTTCTACCCAGGTGCTCATTTGGGGTCTTCCTCCACCATTCAAAGCTGGAAACAGGTCAAAAAGAAGGGAGTTCCTTCCTGGGCACGCCCAGTCTACTACTCGGTCATATGGGCAACCGGCAACCGAGGATAAATAACCTAAAACAATACAATATATTTCTAGTAAACGGCGAATTTTTTTTTGTCTAGAAATTTTCAAAAGTTTCATAGGAAAATATGCTCTTTCAGAAAAAATAAAATTAAAAGGATGATTGTCAATGATTCCCTTTCCGTGACCCAGTCCGATTTTCTTTGTTTTTGCCACATATGGCCACTAACATTATTGACCTAATGTAGGAAAAGTATCAACTTTAACGGATCCTTGGTTTGGAAGATAAATGAAATCAAAGTGGGTGGGGTAAGTTTCCAACTATGCCAGCAGACGGTTATCGATTTCTTATGCAGTTTTACTAACAGTTCCTAATTAGAAAACTGTTGATGACTTGGAATAAATATGTCATGCACTTTAAATACATGTTTGTGTTTATTCCATTGGATGCCATGTATAGGAGAAAAGGGGTTTAAAACATATTTATGAATTTTTATGATTTTTGGATGGACTAACTTTAGGAAAAACACAACAGGCTTTTATTTCTCACTTTATTTGATTAATCTTTCTGGTGGCGAATGAAGATATATTACCATAATTTGTGATATGAAAATTCTTAAAATGGCTCTGATATATTCTTGATAACTTGCCCTTGATTTCTTGATCAAAATACCAAAAATTTATATAAAGTACAATTTCGTTTGTGAACCAAACATTTCTTCACGAAAACACGCCAAAAACAGTTATATGTCGTACTTTCGTCTTTTCGCTTGGCGGGGCGAAAGGTCGCCATGCGAAGATACGAAACATGGAATGTGGCGATCTTTCCCTCTTTCGCATGGCGGGCGAAAGGTCGCCATGCAAAAAACACGAAACATTGAATAAAGCGGCCTTTTGGCTTTTCGCGTTCCGGTTCCACTTAATATACCGTAAAGGCGAAAGGTGTTTTCGCATGGCGACCTGTCGCCCTGCCAGGCGGAAAGACGAAAGTACGACAGATTACCGTTTTGGCGTTTTTTTCGTGCTTTGTGTGGCGGGGCGCCAGGCGAAGATACGAAATGGCATAACCGGCCACCATAAAAACCAGACCAAATTTGTGAAAAGATCTAATGTATTGTTTTTTTCATAATTGCAAATTGTACATTATGGCTTTTATTGACAAATGGGTTTAGTTGATGTAGTCATAATAGATTTATGATTATGAATTTATGACAAACGTCCAAATAGTAATTAAAATTGTTTGGAACGGAATATATCTACAATTTTGAATAACGCTCTTATTATTTATTGTGGTAGGTACCTGTTTAACGTAGTCAACCCATAATGAGATTCGCGAGACACAGGAATCATTCGGGCGACATCGAATACATTCGGCGGTGGCAAATTCCACCGTCAAATGTTTACGACCGCGCCCGAATAAGGTCGGATACGTAACGACGACGCTCGAAAAATCCGATGTTTTATGAATCTCAAAATGACCACAATACGGGTATTCTACTATAGATCGTCCAAAAAGAGTGGCAGATGTTTACATTTTATTTTCTTAAATTATACCGTTATTAACCCGATTAATTATTGTATCGCGCCAAGCGCGATACATATTGTGATATACATATTCTAATTTTAGAAATTACGTCATGAGGGATAATTATTTGTACTTGAAAGTCGTGTATATGTCCTACACATAAACTGTTTACACGGTATAATTTTTCAAGCAGTACTATAAGTATACATTGAAGTTCGTTTAATCTCAGACCACGCTGAAAATTCGTGTAAACAAAATTCTAGAATAGTTTTATACTTTGCATAGCAATGGAAAGTCCCTACATCCGGTTTGCCCATGGTGGAAATGTATTTTTCCTATCCGTTTAAATGCAACGCATTTTTGCATACCATTTCGAATCGCAATAAGAAATCAAAGAACGAGAAGTACCTTACCATTGAATGACCACTACATGTTGAATTTGGACTGGTCAACTTGCATTGTTACAAGGGATCGTCTTATCTGACTAGATATGTGTATTGCTAGTAGAAAAAATGGGTTTTCTCAACGTTTTTCAAAATTGCATTACAATGTGAATTCCTACTTTCGGTTTGCCCATGGCCTACCCGATTCGCTGCATCGCTTCCTAAGAAATCAAAGCACGATAAAGACTTTAGTATTGAATGAACACTGCATGTACAATTTTGGATGATAAGATTCCATAATTTCAAGGGATCGTCTGAACTAAATAGGCATGTGTATAACTAGTAGAACAAATAGGTTTTCTCAAACTTTTTTTCTAAAAATTACAAACTGTTAGGGGTTTTCACATAAAAGAACAACTCAATTTTTATGTCTCAACAGTTTTTGACTGGATGGATTTCAAAACCGTTCAAAAGAATACTTTATGGTCAATCAATTCGCCGCCACAATTAAAACTTTAGTCTTGTACTTTTTGTTACACTCTAGTAAATCTCCTCGTATGTGTCGCTCGTTCTTTGTGTTTTTTGGGTGTGATAAGTACAAATATAGGTCCCGATTTATGACCTGGCAGAGATGATCTGCCGGGTGAATTATTGAGACATATTCATGTTATTGCTTGTATTGAGTTACAGCTTAAATCTTAAACATTAGCGGCTGGTAGATATCACAAAGACTGGTGGCCCTGACTTAGAGAGGCGATAAAAACTTCCGGCTTTATTGTTTACATTTTTAATGAAGAATTTTAACCATCACAACATTTCTGGTGACTAGAGAGGGGTCTTAATCTAACATGTCTATATTACGAACACTACTCATTGTATATCTACTCTTGCTACGATGCTATGATACCTGTACTCGATCGTCAGAGAGGTACCCCACCCACCCGTTACAATGCTTCACAGAACATTACCAGTTACCGGACACACAATTGGATTCGGACAATACAACTTCTATATCGTTTAGCCACCTTGTATTTTACAATAACTTTGTAACCAGTTATATTCATGTGCCAAAAAAGCAGAAGTCATTTTTATCTTCGTCTCGATCCTTGTCTAAACATTTTGTGCCAATTAGCTTACTTTTATGTGGAGACATTCACCCATTACCTGGACCTGTCAACATTTCCAAAACAAATTATGATGTCTTTAATAAACGTGGACTTCACTTTATACATATAAATGCCAGAAGTATATTACCAAAACTAGACCAACTCCGCATCACTGCTAGAAACAGCAATGCAGCATGTATTTCCATCTCTGAAACTTGGCTGGATGATTCTATTTTTGACTCTGAGATCCACATTCCAAATTACAACGTTATTAGAAAGGACAGGAACAGACATGGAGGCGGCGTGTGTATATATATAAGAACTGACATAGCCTTTAACTAGAGACCAGGCCCCGGTTTCTCGAAAAAACTTAAGTATGTTCTCATGCTCAAATCTGAGCATCGTGCTCAAATCGCACGAAATCCACGTGAACTTCAATTGAATACCAATCAACGTTGTTTGGTATTGAATAGAAGTTGAGCATGAACTCATGAGAATATACTTAAGTTTTTTCGAGAAACCGGGGCCATATCTTTCCCATGATGAACTTGAATATGTTTTTGTGAAATTATGTTACCAAAGTCAAAGCCTATCTTATGTGGAACTTTTTATCGACCACCTAAACAATTAACTTTCTACAACATTTTAGAAACTTTGTGTACAAGCTCTTCTCATTTTACACCTATGGAAACCATACTTTTAGGAGATTTTAATACTGATATGTCTAGAAATAATAAATTGTGTCCTTTATCAGGTTCAATGAGAATATTTATGGATATGTTTCATTTTAAACAACTTATATCCAATTTTACAAGAGTAAGCAGAAATTTTGCTTCTACTATTGATCTCATTTTAGTATCAGATAGTGAAAAGATTTTACAATCTGGAGTTTTAGATATATGTATAAGTGATCACATATTGTACAAGGAAAGTTAGTAAATCTTTCATAGGAGCTCATAATAATGTTTCTATAAGATCTATGAAAAATTACAATAAGGAAGATCTTGAAAACACTTTATTGAATGCAGACTGGAGTTCTGTCTTATTATGTAATAACATTTCAGATGCTTGGAATTCTTTTAAATTTATTTTCATGTCAGCTGTTAACAGTTTAGCACCTATAAAACAAGTAAGAATAAAGCAACGCACTGAGCCTTGGATGAATCCAGAAATTCTTCAAAGCATTAATGACAGAGATAGAGCTTTTTGCATCTATAAGAAAAATAAGTCTGATGAAAATTTGAACAGCTTTAGACAACTTAGAAACAAAACCCAAAAATTGATATTTAAATCTAAACAAGTATTTTTCACTGACACTTTAGATAAAAACAAAACAGATTCTAAATCTCTCTGGGGAGCACTCAAGAACCTTGTTCTGCCTTCAAAAAAGTCTCAGTCAGCATCTTGTTCCAATATAGGTCTAAAAATTGATGATAGTTCTGATATTTGCTTTGATAAAGATAAGGTTTCTGAGAAATTGAATGTGTTTTATACAACAGTTGCCTCTAAATTAGTTGAGAAACTGCCAAAATCTTTGCATAAATTTGGACAAACGTTTGTTCAAAGTTTTTATTCACAGAAAGGGGTGACCCCAGATAGTTTTTCATTTTCAATTATGTCTGAAAATCAGATTTTGAAATATTTGAATAAGCTCAGTGAAAACAAATCTACTGGACTTGATGGCATTCCATGCAAATTTTTGAGAGACAGTGCTTCAATCATAGCATGTCCTGTTACTCACATTATTAATTTGTCTCTTATCCAAGGGGTTGTGCCTGATGATCTGAAATCTGCTAGAGTGGTGCCCATTTTTAAAAAGAATGACAAAACTGAGGTAGGAAATTATCGCCCAGTGTCCATTCTCTGCATTATATCTAAAATATTTGAGAGAGTTGTATATGATCAAGTGGATAAATATTTACAAGAGAAAAATTTACTTTATGAATTTCAATCAGGTTTTAGAAAGAGGTTTTCAACAGATACCTGTCTTGTTCATCTTTCTGACTATATTAAGTTTGAAATGGACAAAGGTAACCTTATAGGCATGGTATTACTTGATTTACAGAAGGCCTTTGATACAGTTAATCATTCAATCCTTCTCATGAAACTGGAAAGCATGGGTCTTGGACACGATATTCTCCATTGGTTCAAATCATACTTATCTGAGCGCCAACAACTAGTTGATATTTCTGGTACCTTTTCTAAACCATGTACAGTTACTTGTGGTGTCCCTCAGGGTTCAATTTTAGGACCTCTTTTATTTTTAATTTATGTCAATGACATGCCGGCTGCTGTTAAGAACAAATTGCTTTTATATGCTGATGATTCGGGTATCCTTGTTTCTGGCAAATGTAAATCATCTATTGAAAGAGAGTTGACCAGAGATCTTGAAATGGTTAGCCAGTGGTTGGTAGACAACATGTTATCATTACATTTAGGCAAAGCTGAATCTATCATTTTTGGTTCTAAACAAAGACTTAAGTCAAATAATGATCTCAATGTTTCATGTAATGGCCAGGCTATCAGCTCAACATCTTCAATTAAGTACCTGGGTGCAACTCTTGACCAGAACTTGACTGGTGAATCCATGGCTCGTTCAGTTATTAAGAAGGCTAATGCAAGGTTAAAGTTTCTTTATAGAAAACAGGATCATCTTACTGATCATACAAAAAAAACTCTTAGTTTCAGCACTTATTCAGTGTCATTTTGATTATGCATGCAGCTTTTGGTATCATGGTCTAACAAAATTTTGGAAAGACAAGCTACAGGTTACTCAAAATAAGTTGATTAGATTCATACTACAGTTAGATCAAAAGACTCACATAGATAATCACCATTTTAAAACTTTATCCTGCTTACCAGTTTCAAGACGGGTTGAGCAAATTACGCTATGTCATGTTTATAGAATTAATCAAAGCGCTGAAAGCGCTGAAGGCCTTGAAGAATTTGAACAGCTAGGCAGCTATGCAGATCATTTATATAGACTAAGAAAAGACATGGACAGAGCACTGAACCCTGAGGGACGCCTAAGAGAACGGATAGAGTAGTTGATGAGTGATCATCAATACCTACTCTTTGAAAACGATCCTTTTAGAAGGATTATATCCATCTTGAGATCAGTGGAAGGACGCCCAGCTTAATCAATTTGGATATTTAATTGCTGTGATCAACCTTCTTCTTCCGGTTTAGGTCAGGGTTCTTCATAGAATGTATATTTGACCTACGATGGGATGAGACAATCACCACTTCCATTGGTTATGTAAAAGTCTATACGGTACAGTTAAAACTATGTACACCCATCAACCGGTTACTTGCTACTGGGTAGGGCCGCAGCATGCTGTGGTAGGGCGACCCTGAGTCCCTGAGCGTAGTAGCATCTAAGACGGCTATAGGAAGGTGGTTCCAAATCAAATGCCTTACTAAAATCCATTTCAAGTATATATCCGCTTGTTGACCATTTTCAAGATTGTAGTATGCTTCTTGGGTAAGGCTAATCGATTGAGATTCACAGGTATGTTTTGCTCTGAAGCCATGCTGGTACTGGCTAAGTAGATTATTCTTATCAAAGTGGCCCATGATGTTTGTTATCAGGATGCGCGCCATAATTGTTGATGCTATGCAGATTAAAGAGATTGGCCAATAGTTGCTGGCTTTATACTTTGGACAGCTTTTTATAGACGGGTGCTACTGTTTTATTTCTCTAATCTTTGGGGAGAATACCTTTTCTAGAGAAAGATTGGAGATGACATTGACAATAGATCAACTGTATATCTTGTAATATTTCTTTACACCTCTGGTAAAATATGTTTTTGGAAAACAATGCGGCATAATTAGAAAATGTACGTTCTGCTCTGTATTTTTTTTTTCTTTTTCTTTTTTTTTTTGCTATATTGAGCACAATTTCCAAATTTATTAATGCCCATTATGTCATCTGCATTAGCTTTGGAATTTGACAAGTTAAAAGTTTTTACATTTTGGAATGGGTGAGATAATGGTAAATTCCATATTTCATATCTTGTTCAAACAACCAAGATGAAGTAATGGATTGGATAACGATTTATTAAATGAAGTTAAATCATTTCCGACAAATCGTGATGTTATTTCTATATATATCTTCACAATATATCATTTAGAACCTTATTAAATCATGAATCTGCCTATTAAAACATAACTATCTAACACATACAAATACATAGATATATAGATAACAAAGTTTTAAGACAGATTAAAGAATAACAAATCGTTACTATTACCTACGGTATTGGAAAACCAAATATTTCAAGTGTGTATCGGTAATTACTGACGCGTTCCGTGTGTTCCGGTAATTACTATGCGTTCCATGGTGTTCCGGTATTTCTATGGACCCAATAGTTCTTTCGCGGGGGAAAAACGAACATTTACGAAAATTTTGCAATGAACGAGTTTCTTTAAATATTAACAAGGTGTCAAACTGTCACAAGATACGCCCGTAACACTGCTTTATGTCGACAGGGGGAGCAGGTTGGTAAAAGTTTCATGGTCCTAGCTATTATACTTTTCGAGATATGCCCTGGACAAAAATGAAGTGTGAAAAATAACAATGGCAATAACTCAAAAATTAGGCCAGGTAGAATTATGGTTCTTTTGAACTGCACTCCCCTTTGATAAGATCTATACACCCATGAAGTTTCATGGTCCTAGCTATTATACTTTTAGAGATATACTCCAGACAAGATTCAAGTATGAAAAACAACAAAGGGTAATTACTCAAAGAATAGGCCATGTAAGTTATTGTTATTGTGCACTGCACTCCCCCTTGTTGAGATCTATACACCCATGAAGTTTCATGATCCTAGCTATTATACTTTTAGAGATATACTCCGGACAAGATTCAAGTATGAAAAACAACAAAGGGCAATAACTCGAAAAATAGGCCAGGTAGAGTTATTGTTCTTGTGCACTACACACCCCTATGATAAGATCTATACACCCATGAAGTTTCATGATCCTAGCTGTTATACTTTTAGAGATATACTCCGGACAAGATTCAAGTATGAAAAACAACAAAGGGCAATAACTCAAAGAATATGCCAGGTAGAGTTATTGTTCTTGTGCACTGCACTCCCCCTTGTTGAGATCTATACACCCATGAAGTTTCATGATCCTAGCTGTTATACTTTTAGAGATATACTCCGGACAAGATTCAAGTATGAAAAACAACAAAGGGCAATAACTAAAAAAATAAGCCAGGTAGAGTTATGGTTCTTGTGCACTGCACTCCGTAATGATGAGAAAAATATAACTGCCAAGTTTAAAGTCAATCGGACTTAAGGTGACAGAGTTATGCTCCGGACAAAGAAGTGGACGCCGCCGGACGCCCGGACGCCGGACGTCACGGGTGATCCCATAATACGTCCCGTCTTCGACGGGCGTATAATTAGCATAGTAAGAGATTGCAATATGCCGCAATACGTTGGGTGTTTTAAAAATGCATTTGGTTGAATGACAAATTGCCATACCCATATAAGCATTACAAAGCAAAACCCCAGTGCTTAGAGCTATACATTTCCGTAATTGATCTTACGGGAAGATTCATCGTCTTCAGTCGATCTACGCGTATTAATATACAAGCGCGGAATCAGGGACTTTTTCCAGGGAGGGGGGGGGATCAACCCATGCGCAGATCGAGACGGGGATAAAAAAATCATGAAAATCATTTCATCGCCGCTTGTTTGTATTTACTTCTTTTGTAATGTACATAGGTCGAAATTTACAAAACCTGCATAAAGTAGTATAGATCTAATCCAGTTCCGATCTACTTTTCATCGCGCAAGAACACTATCTATCTGCGTTCAACGTTTTCACAAGATAAGGCCGACTAGTGATTCTGCACGCCCTGAGAAAAACGGCATGCTAGATTTGGCCTTCTTCAAGGCCAAAAATGGTCTTAGTCCTCACTATATGAACCAACATTTTATTACCAAGGATTCGGTTCATTCATACAATACAAGGTCTTCCAAATATGGATCTTTTGTGCCTCCCAAGGTAAAAGGTTTTGGACTCAAGTCTTTCTCATATTTAGGGATTAAACTTTGGAACACGCTACCACCTTCTATCAGACAGTTATCAAATTTGAACATGTTTAAGAGAGCTGTAAAAGACCACTTTTTAGATATATAATAGAAGGGGTTACATTGATTATTTTGCCTTATTTAGTATAACTTGTCAATTACTTTTCTTGCATAGGTCCTTTTACAACTCAATATTTTGTCGCTTTTCTGCGAAAGCCTCGTATCTGCAGATTGTTCTAAGCTGCGGATGCTAGGTTTTCGAGGAAAAGCAGCCATTATATAACTATCAGTATTAGCATTATTTGAAAGTAAAATGATTTACATGTATCAATTTAGTCTACGGACTATAAATCCTACGATGACTCCTGATGGCATTCTTTGTTAATGCTCGGCATCCATGCTAGAATTGTTCCTTAGGCTATTACAAACAAGATAGGGGTGGATGCCCAGCGTGATTTTTCGATTTAAGGTCACAGTGAGGTCAAAGGTCAATGAGTGCAAAAATCAAGAAAGAATGGCTTTTAGATTAAAGCAGAATTATTTGCGTCCACAAAAAAATGAAAGCAATGTAAACGAAATCAAATAAATTGAATCAGGAATAGACAGAGACTCATCCAGAGCCTACATTGTCATTTTCAAACACTATTTTACCATATTTATGCTAAAAAACGCTCAGGCCAATAACAAAATAAAGCACAATACTTAACGAATTTTTTATTGAACTTGAATAAAAGGTTTGGTACTATAATTGCACACAAATAATCCAAGGCATTCTTGTAACTAAAGACAGCAATGCTAGAAATTTTCTAGACTACTTCAAACAATGTTAGGATGCATACTTAATGTCTGTTTTGAATTTCAGGTCAGAAGTAGGTCACAGGTAATTTACGTTCGAACATGCGAAACTGGCAAATAGCTCAGCAGATATGTGCAAAAATCATGCTCTTGATGATGCAAGCATAAAATTTGGCAAATATATTTATAAGACGACATAGTTTAATAGAAACCCATAAGCCACTCAAAAAGTCTAGATGGCCGCCATTTTTCAAGATGGCCGCCATTGACGTGTTAAAGATACCGCTTCTACCATAAATGCTTATATAATTGGCCGATTTTTCTACTTTTCACAACAAATTGAATGTTTCCAAACATGAGAAAACAGAATTTTAGCATGTTTTGTGTATAAAAATTACAAGATGGCCACCAATTTCCAAGATGGCAGCCATTGACGGGTGGAAAATACCATTTTTACTATAAAACCTGATATGATTGGCCGCTTTTTTTTATAACAAAATTAATGTTTTTAAATACAAGATAACATAATTTGAAAATGTTCTGTGCATAAAATTACTATTTGTATATTTTGAACAATACTTTTTGGCAAAAATAATTTATCAACCTGGAGGCACATTGTTTCTGTCCAAACAATTGTAATAAAATTCATGCAGACTTTCTACTTCAAAACGCAATCTTTTAACTTAAGACCCTTTAAATTCCTAGTGATGGTTATGGTGAAACATCTCTCAATAAGAAGTGTTATACTTAATACCAGTTCTATGTTTCCTTTCATTTTGGTCAGAAATAATGTGATGTAGGACGTATGCTCGTAAGCCTGGATGCATAAATTACCTAACCTTGGTCTCTTTAAATCGTAGCCGGCATAGCTCACCACTATGAATTCCTGGAGCATCAGCATTTACATATGCACAATCTAAAGCAGCGTAGGCTAAACCTATAGCATCAATCTTTGCATGACTCCTAGTACCCACAACAATTGACGGAAGTTAATCCAAATCCAGACTATATTATGCTATGTGATTCTTCATTGTTTCAATTCCTGTTTAGGAAGGCTCAGTACTTCCATAATGGGGATAGTTATTTGACTGCAGGTGTATTCTGCTTGGTAAAAAGTAGACCTTTCCAAAGCTGCGCCAGTTTATGCATCATATAGCTTTGTTGGCACACATGCTAAAAAGAAAAGAACTAGGCCCCTTGTTCTATAACCGTAAAGCTGAAACAACATCAAAGCCAGTGAAAGAATGAACGACGCTCTCTTTCTTCCCTAAAACACCCAGTGCATTATATGTAGGGGCGTTTAGCATAAGGTTATAACTTATACCTTAATCGAAAGCTTCTCAATACCAATATCATTCAGTATTTGAAACACACTGGTTGTTATAAGGATGGCTTTGACTATCAAACATGTATTTGCTCATGATTACAAGGCGCAATTGCCTCAAGACTAACTTTCTATAACCCTTTTCCCCTTTTACAATAACAATATTTTGCTGACACATCTGAACAATCTCCATTCTAAAAGGTATTGAAATCAGTCTTGTTGTCATTGTTTCAACAAAATATATACCATACTTAGCGTGGAATGCTTTTGTCAATCACTATTTGACGTCTTGACTATGCTTTGACCTTTTTTCAGCATTCAGGCTGGTATATCTTTGTACATCGATAAACCAAATCAGTTAGCCTGTAAATGACCATGAAGGTTTAACTGAGGGAATAGCACATTCGGCTGCATGTTCTTTAAGTATTTGGAGGTACGAAGTTGATCCATCAACTATGATAGCATACACTTTTGGTTTTGCAGCTGCATTTTTGGTTCCTAGAACTGAGGCAAGCTGGAACTTCGTACTACTTTGAAGTATTTAGTTCAACCAAATACAAACGGAAAATGTTGATTTTTATAATGAAAGAATCCTACGAGGTAGCTACCTAATGATTTGGAAGCTACAAACAAGTTCGAGAAAGATATTTTATTTCAAAATCCTAAAATACTTTTGACCACAAATAGCTTATTCTGGTTTACATTATTCAAAAGAAGCCAAGTAGTGACTATTACCTTCAGGTAAAAAGTAAGCAAAACAGAATGTTCTTCTTAAAAAAGATTCCCCATATCATTCATGACAGTGTGCACCTTTCTCAAACTGAGCTGAAGAATTGCTGTTTATTCCAAAATGTTTGTTCATGGTATCTAAAATTTCCATTTAAGACTGGTCATCGTAAAATCAATTTGCTCAGATTGAAAGACATGAAAGACAGCTGAGTATTTCAAGTGTTCTAAAGATAAAATGCCCCAAACATGAACAGATATTCCATATTCTTATGGGGCTCCCATTTGGAAGCTCCAGAAGCCGACAAATAGAACTTTTATGAATACTGGAATGCATTTGTGTATCACATAGCCATCATTTTCTTTCTACTAGGGACGTCAAAACCAGGTCTCATTTGGGAAAGGGTAAATGTACTTATACAGATAACTTGATATCTGGACTGTTCTTGGTCTGGAAACACTAGAAACAGAAAAATATAATTATGCAGTTCCTCTTAAGAGCTATACGCCTATCAGCCTCTACAATAGCACTGCTTCAACCACTAGAATGTAATTGAGTACCGATAGACTTCAGAGCAACCATTTAAATAGGAAGTCTACAAAAGATAACAACAATTGCATTTACTGGTCTGTTTTGACCACTGCCATTGAATTATTTTAACAAAGATAGGTTAATTGGGGCAATAATTTAATGATATAACAAAAGTTTTAGACGAGATGCAACTTTTGTGGTCATTCCTGCACAGGAACATATTGCCATTTCAAGTGTAGTTATCTGGCTTATACTTACAACAGACGTTATGAAGAAGGATACGCATAGCATGTTATAAGTATTGGACTCCCTAGATCGCATTTGGGACACTTACCGACCTTCTACATTGAATGGAATTTTGTTACACCGAGAACGGACCCTGTGATAGATTTCGCTGCATTAATCAGAACCGTGGTTAAATACAGATATACCACGGTAGAGCTCGGATTATTTCTTAGATATACAGAACAAATGTACACAAACCCTTACACAATGTAGAGGACACAGTCACAAATTAAGAAATGCTTATGAATGAGACATCGTGGCAAATACCGTTGAAAAAAGGACTGAAAACGTCAGAAATATTAAAAGATAAACCGTTTTTAGCTTTGTAAAGTACAATTTTCTATCCCATAATAGTCAAAATATTCACAAAAAGTAATCTTTTCAATGAAATAATGTATCTGATACAGTTTTCAGCAAATTTAGCACAATTAGAATTTATAGTACAGCATGTATAGCAATTAAAATAGCACAATAACTATTTTATATGAAATTGCACCCATTTGACCTTTGACCTTGCTGTGACCTTGATTCGAAGTTTCAGACTGGGCATCCACCCTGGGAGGTTTTGTCATACCCCAAAGAATATTATTAGCATGGATGCCGAGCATTAACAAAGAATGCCATCAAAACCATTTTCTAGAGCCCGTACGAATTATAGTCCGTAGACTATTAGAGTCAATGTGATATATTTCTGTGATAAGTGTGCAGCAATATTCATTTTTTAGAATTATCTCCCTAAAAATAACACAATTATCTTTTATCTTGATGGATAGTATCAGTATTAATGTTTTATTGTGCTCATGTGTTTGAAATCCTTTTAACGTCACCACAGTTTTTGATTCATTTCATGCCTCTCTATGTCAGGCCATCAATGTGAAGGACCACAATGGAAATAAGAGATGTATTTTTCTTTTTTGGGTTATCCTTAGCATTGATGAAACCGACATAGTTCATAACACTACATTAAATAATCATCTGATGAATTTTTATTTATTTATATAAAGTAATATATATCTTATCATTGTGATATGTATGTGTTGTTATACTGTTTGTCAAGCCGAGCCCGGATAGCTCGGTCGGTTACGTCGGAGTCTGTCAATCCAGGGGTCTCGAGTTCGAACCCCGGCTCGGCCAGTATCCATTCTGACATTTGACAATAGTCATTTGTCTCTCACCAATAGGTGTGAATCATCTATGTGAGAGAGCAGCTGGAGGCTCGGTTTGGATATTGTGGTTGTACTGGTGCGAGAAATACCAGGAACCCACGGTTAGGTGCTCCAGCCGCCGCGATTTGACCCTGGTAGTTGAGAACGGCGTAAAACCCCAATAAACTCAAACTATACTGTTTGTCATGTTTTGATTAATGCTGAAATAAATCTATCTATCTATCTATCTACTTTATATGGCATTTCTGTATTTATCTTTTTTACATTTAATTTATTGCTCCGCCGGACAAAAGTAATAAGGATCATATCCGTGGCATTGTGGCTGTTGTGCGTTCGTTCATCTATGTCTGTTATCATGAACGTTTCCTATTCCTGCTGTTATCAAAGCATTTTTAGATTCCATAGACTAAGATTAGCATGCACTCTGATCTATTCAACACAGTCTGTTCTCTATTGAATGATTATACGAACAAATAAGCTAAAGTGGTCAAAATGTTCCGGTTTGGAAAATTTACTTGATACGATTTTTATATTCAGAAGGCTTATGGATAAACAAGTACTTTTTTCTATTTAATTAAAGTATTTTCATATATTCTGACCAAAGGCTAGCGGGGCTTATGCCACGGTCCTGTTTCCGGCGTGCGTTCATGTGAAAACTTCTCCAAAATTACTAGGCCAGTTTCAATCAAAATTCAAACAGGAATCTTCTAATTAGGAATCTAACAGGAATCTTCCTTGTATGGAGCCTTTCGAATTGTTTTTGTTTATTTTGTTTTAGTTTTGTTTTTTTTATTTTTTTGAAAAATAATTTCATAGTGAACTGTGGTTACTATGGTGAACTTTCAATTTTTTTTGTGTGTGTCATTTTTTCCTTCTTTTTTTCCAAAAAATAATTTCACGGAGAAACGATTCAGGACCATCTTGGCCCTAATTCCTTGCTGACATATTCGGTTTCCTTTCTTGTTTAAGTTTTTTTTAATCGCCATTTATTCAACTGCATCATATAACCGCTTCCGTGGCTTAGTGGTTAGGACGTCCGCCTTGGAAGCGGGAGGTTGAAGGTTCGAATCCCGGTGGAAGCCGGTGTAACGTAGTAAAGTGACCCCCATAGAATACTGACCCCCCGGTCACTATTTTATATAGAAAACTGACCCCCGGTCATAATATTATGACCGGGGGGTCATAGTATTACGACCTACCCACACGTAGAAAAGTGACCCCTTACGTAGAATTGTGACCCCCCATAAAATACCGACCCCCTTCTCCATATACACACCAAAAGTCTTACTCTAATATAAACCCAACTATGGTAGACGTTCAACATAATTATTTTCATCGATAGGCATCAGAGGTGCAATGGCACTCGTCCGTGCACGCGTCTGTCCGTAGGCCTACATACCGCAACTTTTCATTCATTATTGGGCGAACCCGATTCAAACTGGCTGGTTAGACGCTTCCATCGCATCTGAATTGATTTGATTTAAACTCCACGCTGTTTTCAATTGTTTTGGTCATATTGCGGCGGCTGGAGCACCTACTATGGATTCCTGACATTTCTCGCACCCGTACTACCCAAAAAAATACAATCAAACCCTCCTGCTGCTCTCTCATATAGATGATTAACACCCATTGGTGAGAGACAAATGACTTGTCAAATGTCAGAATGGCTACATGCCGAGCTAGGTTCGAACTCACGACCCCTTCATTGGCAGACCCCGACGTTACCAACTAAGCTATCCGGTCTCGGACCAGCTGTATTGGTTCTTAATCGTATGCACAGTAGGCGTACAGTATGTTCATGGATCGAACTACTACTGATGTATATTTGTGTGGAAAGGGTAAATTGTTTTAAAAGGTTTCTGACCGAAATCACTTGTCCCTCAGCGTTCGAAGCCTACCAGAGTTATGTATATATTCTTTATTCAGGAAATAAGGCACAAATGCCTATCATTACCACATATATAAATAATACAAACATATCAAAACGGTCAAATGGTAAATATGTTTGAGAAATATGGCATGTACATGTATGTGTGTCTGCCATACGCACTTTCCTACCTTTATGTTAACATTTAGTCACTTTAAATAGCGATATAGTTATCTAGGCTTCTCAATCTGATTAAAATCATGTGTTGACTTTACAGTAAATATGACAAGCACCAGCAGGGGGGTCATCTTCTGTGATCCTTTTTCTGACCAATCAAATAAACGCTTCAACGATAGGCGAAGCGATTTAATCCGAAAACAAGGTCACGATGATGCCACATTTCAGTGTAGAACCATGCGTTTGTCATGGGAAGGTATAAAATAATCCGTCATGCTAAAGGGGACATAATGGGGAGTCCATAAAACTTAATTTAGAGAAATAAGCCCGACTCAAAAGGCGTCAAGCAGCTGTCGCAATTGGAAAATAAAGATGTAAGATATGAAAAAAATAATTAATCGAATATAGAATTTCATTAAATTATATCTAGATTAGAAAAAATATGAGAAAAACTTCTACAATTAAGCCCCTTTTCCTATAACACAGCATCAAACTGAGAAACAGAGAGAAAAGGTTCTTGACAGAATTTCACGAAGTTCATATTGAAGTTTCATCCAATTTGGTGCAAGAGTTGTGGAGAAATTGCTTCGGGCAGACTTAAAGATCTAGACGCAATGTTATTATACATTTAGTCCCCTTTTCACATGACAGAATTTTTGTACATGAATCATTAATTATATAAGCTACAGAACATCTTATTTATCACTGAAGAACAACATTTCATTAAATTATGCTCATTGAATGAAGAGAAATTAGAGGAACACTAATTTCTACATTAAGGCCCCCTTTTCTGTGACACAGCCTCAATTTGAAAAAAAAAAACAACAACAAAACAACAACAACAAAAAAAAAACAAAACAAACAAAAAAAAAAAAAAAAAAACGAGAACACAGACTCAAAAGGTATTCAGGGATTACACATGTGAAGTTTCATTGAATTTGGCGTAAAGGTTGCTGACATCTGACTGTATATAAAAGGACGGACAGACAGACGGACGGACGGACGGAAGGACGAACGGACGAACGAACGGAAGGATAGCATGGCGACTAAATGCTCCCCGAAACTTTTTTCAAGGAGCATAATAAACACGGATGTGATTTGAAACGATATGTATACATGTAGTGTATGTTAAATTAGCAATAAACTAGGTGGGGGTCAGTATTTTATAGATAAAATCAGGGGGGTCGTTATTTTACATAGGGGGTCAGTATTTTATAGAAAGGGGTCAGTATTCTATATAGTAAAGTGACCGGGGGGTCAGTATTCTATGGGGGTCACTTTACTACGTTACACCGGCCTGCCGGAATAGAACTGATGTGACCGGTTGGTGAGCCGCCAGCTAGTTAAATTAGCCCATTACCAAACGCCAATATTTTAGACTGGTCCAATTTCAAAGATGTTGCAGACGACAATTTCAACTGAATGAAATTTAATCTTTTTGGGGTATTTTTGTGTAGAAATCATTGTGGGAAATGATGAAATTGCTTGTCACAAGCAATTTCTTCATTTTCCACAATGTTTTCCAAAGCCATTATCTTATGGGGAATCAAAAAGAGTTCATGTGTGGTAATGGGTTAATGGTTACCGTAGACCCATCTCTGCCAGACGCCCGGCATCATGAGTGGGGGATCGGGAGGTACTGCGTATTGAGAAAGAGAGTGTCTCATAAGCCAAAACTGGCTGGCCCTTTATATAGGGGTGACACTATAATAAATAAACCTTTTTAACACTTTGTATTTGCTTACACCCCCTCTAGTGGGGGAGCTTATCCCAAAATACTTCACTTTGTGATACAAGCACCAAATTTGACACAAATGTTCCTAAGAGTGTACTATTTTCAAAACAAATGGTACCCACGATGAAAAACCAATATGGCGGCAATTTTTCTAAGATGGCCGCCATCTCTTAAGGTAAAAAATCAGCAAAAACACTTCATTTTAAGATACAAGCACTAAATTTGGCACAAATGTTCCCCAGAATATACTCTTTTCAAAACATATGGTATCCACCGTGACAAACCAACATGGCTGTCAAATTCTGAGATGGCCGCCATCCCTATATGTAAAGAAAATAAAAAAAATCCTTCTTTTTGAAGATACAAGCACAAATTTAAGCACATATGTTCATAAAAGTACACTATTTTCAAAACATATGGTATCCACCTTAAAAATCCAACATGGCTGCCATTTTTCAGAATGACCGACATCTTCATAGAAGAAAAAAATCTGAAAAATCCTTATCTTTGATATACATTCACCAAATTTGACACAGATGTTTCTTAGAGTGAACTGTTTTCAAAAAGCAAAATATCCATAGGCGAAAAAAAACCCTTGTAGCCATTTCCCAAGATGGCCGCCATTTCTTTACTTAAAATATTGGGAAATATTTCTTTTTGTGATATAAGCACTAAATTTGGCACTCATGTTTCTCAGAGTATACCATTTTCAGACATAATGGTTTTCACCAAGATAAAACAACCTCATGGCTGCCATTTTCCAAGATGACTGCCAAACACCATTATTTTGAAGTTTTTGTGGATCAGTTATTCTTTGTGAAATATGATATCTTACATAGCCATATTTTTGTCATAACGTGATAAAGACTATGACAATTTATAGCAAAATTGTTCTTGTGCTCAATAACAAAATAATTTCCAAATTTGACGGACTAACTAGAATTCACTGTTAACCAAACAGTTTTGTCAGTATTGCTGTTCTTGTGAAATTGTCTTGGTCAAAATTTTCACCGTGGTGTGTTAAAGAACTGAACTACTTGGCTACCACTTTAAAAACATTCCCTTAATTTGTAATTGATGATTTAATACAAATAAAGCCACAATTATGTATCAACAACATTTAAAATATTAAGCTGCAACTTAGTGTCATTGTGATCATTTTGTAGATCTTTCAAATATTTGAACCTTTAAAAATTGTATACAGTTAACTCACACATTTTGCTGCAGCTTTGTTAGTGTTTCATGGCAGATACTATGTACGGTATTTTGAAGAAAATATACTCTAAGAAACATTTGTGCGAAATGGGGGCTTGCATGACAAAATCAAAGACCACTATTTTGACTTTTGTAAAGGTAGACTTATTTGAAATCAACAAGGTGTTTTGACTTTTCAGGTCGATACCATGCATTTTGAAGAATGTATGTTCTACGAATTATATGTGACTCTATATCAAAGTATACAGTAAGGAATATTTTGTGCATGCACATTTTTATTAAGTGAAAGAATTGTCAAATATATCTAAAAAGGCCCAAAACTGTTTTTACATGAAATGTTAAGTGTTATTAATTACCTATTGAACTGACAACAGGGTTTGTTGTTTATTTTCTATTTTAGAAATATGGAAAACTATATTATTCTATCATCATTTGCACTCTCTTGCACACGGTTCATTCATTACATTCACCTCTGTGGTTGCCTCAGAGAGTATTGCGTCATCATCTGCTAGATTACGTCACTTTCTATCACATCAAAATGGCAATAACAAATAATTTTTCTTTTCCGAAGTCCAAAATATATCATACTTCACGTTGCTTAAAATTTAATATCATTTTCCAACGATAATAATTTGATTTTTTTTAAATTGATGTCATTCATTCAAATTTTCTGTACGTTTCATTCTGATAGGGAACGATTTTATCCAGCTAACCTTGGCGTATTTCGGACAAACAATTGTATTTCGTAAGTGTTGTTATAAAATCTCGCAACTACGACTTGAATCAAGCCATAGATTCGATATTATATAACAACACTGACGATTTATCAAAACAAAACAATAAACCTAGTCTATTTTTAGCACAAAATTCCTGCCATTGGTAAGAGGCTTGAGAAAATAGTTCCATTTTATATGGGTAAAATCATCAGTTATAATAACTTTCAAATGTACCCAGAGTCATCAATTCTTTGTCCACTTTATTATGTTACACATGAAACAGTTAAACAGTAATAATACACGTTTTCCTCGGTTTGACAAGATTCTTGTCATTCAGCCGCCCAGCCCGTTGCAGAGATGTATGGTGAGTGTAACGAACGACAACTCTGCTCGGAGATTGCAACATTTGATGTTTATTCTTTCAGAATTGTATTTAAGGCCTCTCAGCCCATTATATATTTTGTGCAGAACGATATACGTAGAATACGTAGAACGAATAAGTTACTTCCTTTATATTGCAGAAACAATCTATATTTTGTATTTTATAGTTTGTAGTTTATGATTTGTCATTGGCCATGAAGAACCCATGTCTTTAATTTTATACTAAGACAACTATTTGGTGGGAAGCAAACTTTTTACGATGACAAAGCTTGTTAAGAGATTACTTCTTGATGTTTCAATGACAACTTATGTAGGATTGAACACTATAAATTTGGTTATATTGAATTATAGTTTAATACTTGTATAGATGACAATCCAAATGGCCACCATATAAACCTATTGAAATGTCAGTTGTTTTGTCTTCACCTACAAGGATAGTATTCCATGAATAGGACCGCGCTATTAACATGCAGAAACTTTTATGCGCATTGCAAACAAAATGGTAACACATTTAGTTACAATCCTCTAAAAACACAAACATAACCAACAGCAAAAAACATAACTGACATAACCCAAACTAAACATTACAACCGCTTTACAAATGTTATCAAAGTCAGGTTATACATGATTTTTGAAGAAATATGTTGTAATGAATGTCGAAATGAATGTTTATATACATACTAAAGCCATTTTGAAAAAAAAATGGAAGCAAATTCCGATACCTCACCTATGATAAAATATTTTACAAAAAACATCTACTCCACAAAAAACGTTTGTGTAAAAAATCTTTTTTTACATCGAAAATGCTTTTACCCATTTTGAGATCTATATATAGATGGCAGCCACCTTTGAAAATGACAGCCATGTTGTTGTGTTTTCACAGTGGATACCATTATTTTTGAAAATGGTACTCTCTTAGGAACATGTGTGCCACATTGTGCCACATTTGGTGCTTATACATATCACAAAAAAGAGGCATTTCCAATATGTTGAGTTACAGAAATGGCGGCCATCTTGGGAAATGGCCACAAGGTTGATTTTGCTATGGATATCTTGCTTTCTGAAAACAGTTAACTCTAAGAAACATCTGTGTCAAATTTGGTGATTGTATCTTAAAGATAAGGATTTTTTTTCAGATTTTTTTCTTCTATGAAGATGGCGGCCATTCTGGAAAATGGCAGCTATGTTGAATTTTTAAGGTGGATACCATATGTTTTGAAAATAGTATACTTTTATGAACATGTGAGCTTAACTTGGTGCTTGTATCTTCAAAAAGAATGGTTTTCTTGATTTTCTTTAAATATAGGGATGGCGGCCATCTAAGAATTTGGCAGCCATGTTGGTTTATCATGGTGGATACCATATGTTTTGAAAAGAGTATATTTTCCGGAACATTTGTGCCAAATTCGGGGCTTGTATCTGGAAAGGAAGTATTTTTTTCCGATTTTTTTTACCTCTAGAGATGGCGGCCATCTTGGAAAAATGGCCGCCATATTGATTTTTCATCGTGGATACCATTTGTTTTGAAAATAGTACACTCTGAGGAACATTTGTGCCAAATTTGGTGCTTGTATCACTAAGTGAAGTATTCTGCCACTTTTTGGACTTAAGCTCCCCCACTATCCTATGTTGTTTAATCAATGTATAATCTGGCTGAACACACAAAAATGGAAACTATAGACTAGCACCAGTATATGCAGACATGCAATCCTATTTCGGTTTTCACTGCATGCTAAATTAACCAGACACTTGTACCATTTTATTCACTACTTTGGTATATTTTTTCAAGCGCGATACAATTCATTTTGCTGTACATTACAGCAATTTTTTACTTGTGTATCAATGATATATACATCTTAAACAAGTAATTTATCTCATAACTCGATTTAAATCTCAAATAAATAGCCTGACACCCTTTTGTAAATGAAATAGCCTATTGTTTATCTGCCACTCTTTTTTGACGATTTATATAGCGGACGAGAATTGACCTGGCAGAGCATTCCCTTCGATTAGCATGGGCTGCTCTGCCAGGTTGATTCTCGGACGCTATACCTAACGTGTCCTCGCCTATGTAAACTTGTTTAACAAAAACATTCGCTTTTAAATCTTAATTGAATAGACTAGAAAAAAATAATAAGGCAAGAGGAAAAGATGGTGACATTGTTTTCTTTATTACGCCAATAAATTTCATGGCATCGGTGCTTTTCAACAAAAACCTCGTAACTGCAGTTACGAGGATTTCGTTGAAAAACGACGATGTTTAATTATGTAGACTAAAGATCCGCATTGATGTCCACGCCCCGGTTTCTCGAAAAAAACTTATATATTATAGTATATAAGTTCACGTGGATTTCGTGCGATTTGAGCATGTTGCTCAGATTTGAGCATAAGAACGTACTTAAGTTTTTTCGAGAAACCGGGGCCAGGTCCGTATAACATTTTCCAGCACAAGTCGTCGTTTGAAGTTAAAATATTAAAAATGCGAAATAATAGAAATACGATGTCTGTTAATAAAGTATCCGGAAAGGTTTCATAACTTTTTTCATTTGGGCACTAACTACTGTTACGAGAAAATATTGATAATCATAGAGTTGCTATTATAATTTACATCCATAATAACATCATGAGAAAATGCTGATAACTGTTGTTGCTATCTTTATTTCAAAACTACTGTTTGTAACCGTAACGATTTGACATTTTTGATTGATCATTTAACGTACACATCACATACTATTCATTTCGTGTAGATATAATTTGTATAGAGATGTCCTATGATTAACCTTGTATTTTCGTTTCGTACAAGGTAATCAATTACGGGACCTGTATTATTTTGTTTTGTACTGTTTTCTACTATTGAATTGTATTCACTATCAATGTTCACTGTCGCACCACCAATGTGTTTGTATGACACATGGGTCTACGACCTTCTGGAAATATCTAATAAACTTGAAACTTGATGAAATTTTCAGCACAAATACTTTGGAGAATTATGCGTTTGATCAGGCAACAAACCTAGTATGCTGTTTGCATTAAGGCACATTCGACAGTCTCTATGGAAACGTAGGGTGACCCTGAGCGGGACAACTCTGGATAATTGGTGAAAATGTGACTAACCAGTCGCTTTTAAAGCGATCATATTTTGTATTTCTGTCATCAGAAATTGTCCAAAATACTCATAACTTTTTGGTGTACCGGTAATTTCTGCTCAACAAACATTCCGTCATCGGCTTGCATATGACGTCAATTCCGTAAACAACCGTATGTGAATACTTTTTTATGCTCCCCGAAGGGAGAGCATATAATCGCCGCTTTGTCCGTCCGTCCGGATAATCTCGTCAATCTCCGTTGGCACGAATGACGCTAAAGATTCACGAATGCTTTTGCATCTTATGGGTTGAATACATTAAGAGTATATCCATGTGATCGAAGCCAGGAGTGAGACGCGCAACAACGTAGGGGTCCATACACAAGACGTCATCGCTCTTATATCTAGAAGTAACCCTCGTCGTAATCTGATTTAGAAACTGTTGTGAATATATCTGGTCACTTACATTACCACGTCCTTATCACGTCCATATCGCGTCCGAAAAGATACTGTTCCACTGACCATCTTTATACGTGCTGTGGTCGTAATTGGAGACACTCCACAACGGGAAATGCTTCCGGGCCGTAGTATACAAACATAGTTCCGTCGAAAAAGGATTCGCTCATTTTGTTGCATTGATTCTGTGTCTATAGAATAGGCAGATGCATGAAATATGGTTCTTCATACTTGCAGACCATCAGTGTACTGCTATGATGTGTTTTAATGAATTTCTCAGGAACTAGCTTCTTGCGCGGTCGTGACCTTTCATGTGTATGTGTCACATGCAGATCCCGAAAGAGATGGCAAACTGCAAGGGTGGCTGTGTTTGCGGGACGCTATTGATACCACTCTCTTGGTAGTAAATTGAAGACCAATAAATTAACTATCAGGCAGACTAAATAAAAGGTGCCACAGAGACTTCTGAGAGAAGCTAGAAGCTGCCAAATTGACCCATTTTACTATATATCTAATAAGCTCGTTTCGTTTAGGGGTGTCACCAATTAATTGGGCGAGAAAATATGTTTTACCAGTCCTTAACCCTTTCCCAAACGGAAACATTTTAGGGTGATCCACTTCAAAAACTGACACAAATGACAAAATGGATGTTATTAAAGAAAGAGTTTTTGTACAATATGACACAGAAAATATTGAGACAAAAGGAGAAACTGCTGGTTATCAGCAGTTTCTTCTTTTGTTTCAATGTTTTCCCAAGCATTTTCTAATAGGGACGTCAAAACCAGGTCTTGTTTGGGAAAGGGTTAAAAGACGTGATCTCGCTATAAATAAGGCAATCAATCCATTATCTGACCCATGCATTGCTCCAGTTCCATTTCAGGCTAGTTTTGGTCTTAAACTGTCAAAGACGTACGTCTAAACATGTCGGTTCCTTTCCTCAAATATTTTTCATAGTTACAGCTTTAAACTTGTTGTAGTAACCTAGAATTGAAGGAAAACGGTGATGTATTGAACAAAATGCCACTTATCTACTTAATTCAAAACAAACAAAAAGTCCGAACGACTTATTTTATTTCTCAAACACAAATTATGAATAAACAAAATCATTATCGTTACTTTCCTTTTACATATCTATTGGAACAAGACCTTTTCAAAACTATATCGCTGCTTTTCAACGAAAACCTCGTAAACGCAGCTTAAAACAAGCTGCAGTTGCGAGGTTTCCGTTGAAAAGCGACGATGTGATACAACGAAGTACACATGGTTGAGATACGGAGGGTTACTTTTAGTACATTTCTATACGTTATGAAAACGGCTTCTTAATTCTCAAAGAATAAACTATTGGGCATGATGATCAACCGAAAAACTTTAACTCTCCATTTGAACACTTGTCTAAGGCATTATCCTAAGATCGTAAAATGGTAGTGACATAATTATACATGTATACCACGTTCACAATATAAACAGTACAAATAAACGAATTGATTGGTTTTGAGGCAGTAAAGAAAAGCAAGAGTCCGTGTAGTTTTGTTAATATTCTTCTCTTTTACATCTATATGTAAAATTTTTGGCCTGATAAACGAAGCAGTCCTATTGTATAAACGGTAGTCTACGGCTCTTCTTGGCAACATTCAATCATTGTCACTCGGTGCTCTGTACATGTAAGAAGAATTGTTTAAAAGCGAGGCGAAAAAAAAAAAAAATCAAAACTAATAATGAAAAATAATCAAACGTTATATTTGTGATTCGTTTTCTGAACAAGTTTCTTTTTACAAATGGCAGGGTGTTCAAAACACTCGCCATCCTCCCATTGGTAATTTACGGCTTTATTTGCCGTCACGCACTGATCGAATGGTCCCCCAGTCGGTTCGTTCGGAGCCCATTTGGTAAACATGAGCGGGGAACCATCATGGACCCATTTCCATTCTGAGACCTCTGTGTCGAACTGCATCCCAAGGAAGAAATCGTCGACTGAAAAGAAGAAAATATGGACAAGACTTATAATGCGAAGTTTATTTATGGTTTCCAAACAACTAAACTTAAGGTAAGTCAACACTTAAATTTTGATTTCTCACTATGGCTAGTACACTCTAAGGATATCTCTGGGCTATGCTCTCGGGGACTTATAGGCCCTGGTACCGCCACGGATGGGAGACAGGTTAGAGATTGAAGGGTGGAAAGCTATGGGGACTTCTTTTCTAGCTTCTGACTTTCCTATATGCTTTTTTCTGACTTTCCTTTTTTTTCCCTATTTTCTTCTCTCTCTTACGCAGACCCAAACGCGCAATAATAGTCAAGTGTGACGGTTGTGCGAAACATGTAGAAGTCCTATTCGAGCGTTTGCGTAGACTGTATCATGAAACGGATTTTCTGTAGGCTTTATTTGAGCAAAGAAAACACAACTATTGAGAAAAATACAAAACAATGTTGGTTGCCTAACAGCATTTTCGTCTTTTTGATGTTGTCGTTCGTTTTACCTCCAAAGCAAGTAGTAGGAACGGGTTTGTCAGTTATTGTACACGATTATCCCCAAATACATTATGAATAAGCAAAATTGTTCAGTTGCTAAGAAGAATGATTTTAAAAAGTAGATATGTCACGGACAAAAATGCGTCAAAGGACAATATCTCTTAAATGCACATGACAGAGTAACGGTTCCTGTACATGATACATCTCCAAAATATAATCTATACGAAGTGTATGAAGATTAAAATTTCTAGCATGCACGACTTTTTAAATTTGACTGACGCAAAAGAGTATGGCAGACGAACGGACGGAATCGAGCAAACTGTAGTTCCCCTACCGGTAACCTAATTAACCCTTTCCCAAACAAGACCTGTTTTTGACGTCCCTAACTGGAAATTCTTGAGAAAACATTGAAACAAAAGAAGAAACTGCTGATAACCAGCGGTTTCTCCCTTTGTCTCAATATTTTCCATGTCATATTTTACTGAAACCCTATATGTATTAATATAAATTTTGTCGTATTCAGCAGCTTTCATATAGATCTAGGAAAAGTCCAAATTTTTGCCGTTTGGGAAAGGGTTAAGGATAACTTACCAATAATTAGTACCTCCTTTCAAACATCAAAGATCCAGTTGATATGAATCACTGACTGATGGACATATTATACGTGTGCATTTGGCACTTGTTACCCCAATGTCAAGACACTTCGACACATCCATTATTCGACACAACAGTCTTTGTGTACATGCATGAAAGACAACATGTTACCATTTCATTGCCTTTTGAGCATGTGTTTAACACAAGGTTGAAATATAAAGTAAATGAAGGAGAGAAATTGTTCTCTTATCTTCTTCAGTTTTATGTTGAATCATTCTAAAAAATGATATTTAAATATCAATCTTACAATTTACATTGATATCAGAAATGGGGATAAGGATATATTACGCATATATTTTGTAATAAACTTTAGTTTTTTTTCTGAAAGAGCATATTGTCTAATGAAAGTTCTTGAAAATTACAAACCAAAGTATTTTGGACGTTTACCAGAATTGTTTCCCCTTAAAGCAAAACTAATAGATGTATACAGCAGTTCACATGTAAATAGAATTTCTAATTTTCATCGGCGTTTCTTTTGCTTATCAGCAACAATTAAAAAATTGTAATTTTAACAATTAGAATAACCAATTTTGACATTAATACATACTTTAAAAATGAAATGGATTATGTTATGACCCTTTAAGTTTTCACCAAGACATTCAAGATATCCAAACCCTCATTAGCATCAAAGAGCCAGAAGAGAAATTTGAAAAGTGCTAGTAATTCTTAAACTGTGTTACATTTCCACTCCGAATACAAGTATAAGTATTTTGTACGGTTTAGAATTTTGAATTAACGCATACTGATGGAAATATTTGACAAAAACATTCAATGTTACCTCCCTTGCATAGGAATATAGAGTAAAATAATATTTGTAAATCATTTTCTTTTTGAAGCATAGTCTTGAAATCTGTCACGGTGAATCAACTTATATGAAGTATATTTACAAGTGTCTGTACATTTGTAATTTGATGCATTTTGTATGGCTAGAAAGTGGTGTTTTTTCAGGGTCTGCAAACCTTAACCCATGTTGATAATACGCACCTAAAATAATGGTCCCTATTCGGAGACAATTGGGGTTTAATTCGAAATAATCAAACTAATCAAACTCATTTCTGAAAAAATAAGTGTTTATGGCATTAGAGATAAATGATTATTACCAGACTACGCTGATGTGCGATATACTCTCTAGCGATATTGCCGTCTTACGTTTGTTACAGGCGATGAACAATTTAGCAGGATAACAAGACAATTAGAAAATTTTATTAGACGTAATATTAACCCATTACCAAACGACAAGATTTTAGGGTGACCCACTTCAAAAACTGCCACACATGACAAAATGGAAGTTATCAAAGATAGAATTTGTGTAAAATATGGCACAGAAAATATTGGGACAAAAGGAGAAACTGCTGGTTATCAGCAGTTTCTTCTTTTGTTTCAATGTTTTCCCAAGCCTTTTCTATTAGGGACGTCAAAACCAGGTCTTGTTTTGGAAAGGGAAATGGAAATAATCAAAATGCGCGCTATGCAATATTGATCTGGATCATTGTGGATTGCTTCTTACAAATCAACGGTTATACATGTAGGGACTATATACCTTAACCGGATGATATACAAAATCACTATACACGTATCAAGAAGGTTGAAATGTCTTTTCTCTTCAAAAACATCTTGATTACAGGTTGGCTTACAGTATTTAATGATGTAGATACGACGTTTTTAAGACACAAGACAAGAAACAAACACAGAAATTACCTCCGCTTCTATTTGCCACATTCTGCACAAAAGTAGCCTCTTCTTTACTTTCATAATACAGCAATGAACCACACAGATTGTCACGACAATAATACTGAAAAATACAAACAATAAACACGGAATCACGTGACATCACAACAAAAATTGCACAAAACAAGTATTATGTAAATAAGTGGTGTATTTGAAGTTGATTTCAAACAGAAAAGTAGGAAAACGTCATGACTTTGCTAGTTGTTGTGGTTGTTTTAAACGGCATCTGATAAAAAGGGTTATTGATAATCTAACAAAGATTAGCTTGCTCGTTAAACTTATTTATCACTTGATTAAAACAAATACACCGCCATGCGTATCCCAAGATTTTGATCAATCGCTTTGCTTTAACCCATTCCCAAATGACAAAATTTTAAGGTGTTTCAATTTGAAAGCTGCAGCTGACGACAAAAGAGATGTTGTTAAAGATAGAATTTGTGTAAAATATGCCCCAGTAAATATTGAGGCAACAGGAGAAACTGCTGATCATCAGCAGTTTCTTCTTTTGTCTCAATGTTTTCCCAAGCCTTTTCTATTAGGGACGTCAAAACCAGGTCTTGTTTGGGAAAGGGTTAAACCACTTTTTAATTGATCACGTATTTAGAAAATATTGAAAATTTCGTATAACTGTTTCTATCGTTCTGTCACGTAATTTCTCACCCATGACAATCATAAACGTATAGTTTTATAAAATGTGACCCGTCATGCTAAAAGGGACCTTATCCGAACTCCAAAAATCCAAATTTTGACAAACTTGTCAGACTCAGCACAGGTCAACCAGATACTGCATTCGAAAAATGAACGTAAAGTAAGATAGGGAAAACATTACAGAAATAAAAAAGTACATACAAGTGAAAAGTGTCGGCCCTAGTCTGGCTGCGCGGACTGTGCAGACTGACTAGGATCGATATTTTTCACACACCCAATAAGGCCCCTTTTAGCGCGACGGGTCGGATTAATAATTGATGATGACATTTTATTTCGGAGATTTCTGCCAAGTAACCATTTACTTAACGTTCTGCAAAAGTTTGATATGAGATGTGACAGACAGCAAAATGTTTGAAAAAAAAAAAAAAAAAAAAAAAAAAATAGAATTTCTATACAATATATATACATGGATCACTAAAAAGTGATACAGAACGAGGGTATGTTGATTTCACATTCTGTCACAATGTTTACAAACATGCATTACAATTCTACAACAGCAGATGGTTTTTGAAGCAAAATGACAAAAAGTAAAACGTTACACACAGTATTTGGGACTGCGGCAATATATGCTGTTTTTAACCATTTTGCTCCAATGTTTTCCAATGCAGTTTCTTTTATGGATGTCATAGGGCGGCGGTCATGGCGCAGTTGGTAGCACATCTACATATCATTCGAAAGGTCCTAGGTTCGATACCCGGCCGCGGCAAATACCCTTTCTGACAAGAATGGCACCCTTCAATGGTTTGATATCGCGAAACTATGTGGGCGAGCAGCTGGGGGCTCGGTTAGGGTGCTGTGGTAGTACTGGTTTGAGAAACAACAGGAATCCATGGTTAGGTGCTCCAGCCGCCGCGATAAGACCATAGCAGTTGAAAACGGCGTAAAACCCAAATAACACTTGGAAGGATTCATATGTAACAATTCATAGGTCGTGTTAAATATGCCGTGACTTCAGCGTGAATAAGTTGTATATACGCCGTTTTCGAACATGTCCGACGACATCTTGGTAGAGTGAAAGATGCGTCATTTTGTGCAGATGTAGTTCCATGATCATTTCAATACTGTCAATTCTTAAGATTGCGTACGACAGATATACCTTCGCATCTAGGAATTCCCACTGGTTTGAGACGAGTCTGTAGTATGATCCGCTATAATGCTCCCAGGAAACAGTCTCACCACAGTCTGCCAAAAGATAGTAATAATAAACGATATATAACAAAATATATAGGGCTGGGCCCAATTAAAAAAAACAACAATAAAGTAAAACAGCGGCAAAAATGGAACTTGTTTCTACAGAACTTTTGGAGATATGGAGGTGCTTAACTCAAAACAACCTAACTGTTGCTAGCCTCGCTAACTTTTTTTCCCGATCAATCCAAATTGGTTAAGAATTTATCTATGTTGTTAACACATCACCATACATTGTCGCTACTCGATTCCCCACCAGCAATAAGGCTTTGGTAAACATTGTGGAAAATTATTCACAATTCTTGCCACCGAAGAAAGACCAAAAACTGTAAGATTATATTCATTTGAATGTGTCCTCTGCAACATCTTTGGAATGGGACCAGTATAAAATTTCGCCACCTGGTAATGGCTTAAAAAGCTCCGCTAATTTCGGGACAACCAGCGAAAAATTCAATAGGGGAGTAAACCGTGAGGTAATTTCGAACAAACAATGGTATTATTAAACCGAAGTATTATATTGGTGAACCAAAGTTACCTTGCGCTCATTATTATCAATATTGCAGACGATTATTGTCCAGCAAGATTAACCCGGGACATCTGCATATGTAATGACCCTACCTCGGCAATGTTTTGTTAAGACGCTCAACTAACGGACTTAGCGCACGAAAATTAAGTTGTCCCGGGTTAATTTGGGTGGACAATACGTTTGTTTATAAATATTCACAGCGCACGGTCACTTCGATTTAACAATACGTTCAAAGTTATTGTTGAACCAAAGTTACCTTGCGCTGTGAATATTTATAAACAAACGTAATCGGCCAATTCCGTAAGCCAGTATGAGATTTTCCGTGTACCTATATAGTTAAGTATACCATTGTTCTAAAGTTCCAATAGCTCAGTTGGTAAAACAGTAGTTCGCTTTGTGCGCTATAACCTCCGCTGTATAGGTTCGAACCCTACAATATCCTTGTACTTTTTATAATACTTTTTTAAATCATATTTTAAAGTTTGATATTCCCGAGATGATCGTGATCGAGTAAGTAAGCGAGTCTTGTACTGTACGATACTTTTACATATACGAATTTACCCGTGTTCAGTTGTTACATGGCATTTTATTTAGAAGATGAAACAATTACGTTCGCGTGAGAAAACCGCGATATTTCTTTATTACTGTAAAACAAAAAAATACAAAAAAAAAAAGAATTCCATCCCAATGAAAAATATAATTGCAAACCAAATTAGTTGCGCAATATGATATACTATAACATATGAAAAAATATCTAAAAAAAAAAAAAATAGGCAGTTGTCGGGAGTCGAACCCATGACTGCATCTTCCAACAGCAGGAGAGCCAGGTGCCTTAACCTCTCGGCCAATACACGGTTATTGAAACATGGTATCAAAATTAGTTAATTAAATGCTCTAAACCGAAATATGTAAACATGTTATGGAAACAAAATAAGTTCGGATCATCGAAATTCTGCAACCTGATTGGTCAATATCCTTCCGAATACTAATGAGCGCAAGGTAACTTTGGTTCAACAATAAACGAGAATCGATACAAATATTTTGGTTTATTTTAGGGTGGACAGGTATATTGCGTTTTTATTCACCTGAAAGGGTGTGGCTAAACCAAAAGGTTATTCGACGAGTTTACTTCTCGATACCTTGGTTAACATAAGGGAAAAACGTGCGGCACGAGCATGAAAACATTTCGAAATTGAAAGACTGTGCGATTGTAAAACGTGTTATTAAAAAACCTCGTAAATACAGCTTGATTCAAGCTGCAGTTACAATAATTTGCAATAACACCGACGATTTACCGCTAATTGAAAACGCTGTTTCTCCTCAATCTTCAATGTAATAACCGTTTACTAGGCTCCGCCCTTTCTCCTGAAAAAAATCAGAATATATGAATATGTATAAGTTGTTACTATAAATAGTCAAATATACACCCTGTCTCCCCTATTATCCGTTATAGGTCTATTCCCTCATTAGTAAAAGATTTTGAATCGTTTATATAGACGGCGATAATTGACCCGGCAGAGTTAGCCATGCGGAAAGGTCAACAGACTTTTGGCGCAGAGGAGATAGGTGTTTCGGAAGTTATCGTGAGTTGCCGAACTCTACATGCCTTGCTACCATTCGCTATTCGACACTCTGATAGTAACGAAGGCTCCGGTAGCGCAATAGGGTAGACACTACGGACATGAACATATCAATATGAAAATTCGGGTTCGAAACCCGAGAGTGACCTTTTTATACTGGCTTCTTTTCAACTATACATTTGTATTTTCTCCTTTTCAAATATTCTTGTTATGCATTTATTATATTTTGTGGTTGTTTTTAGTGAATACTTTGTACTTTTAAATAATGTGTTATATAGATGTACATTTTTTAAATGTTAATAAACCCGTATATTTTTAACAATAAAATACATTTGTTAATTCCAATTTATACATGTAAATCCTACTATCAAAACGACAAGAATTTAATTCTGGTCCAACTGTAGGGCTACATCCATATGGACTTATCTGTTCCAATAATGTTACCTAGCTATTATGACTCACAGTCGTTGCATTTATGAAAAAGACTATATAGCTTTCAAAAGGCACAAAGACAAATGCATAGATATAGCACAGAAACACGTCAAGAAAAGGAAAATTATTGATAATCAACATTTTCCTCTTTACTATGAAATACATGTATATCTACATGTCTTCTCCTTCACTATCCGTGTCTGTCGTGTCATCGCAATCGCGACCCTCGAGACTGTTTGCAACCTTTTGCCGCGTTGGAACGTGGTTGCAACATGATCTCGAGCGTAAAACAGTGACCGCCATATTGAACGTGAAAGTAGACGCGCGTAAATGACGTCATCAAAACAAATCAATCCTTTAGCTAACGTTATAATTCAAGTGAAATATACTGTCAATAATCGGTAAATCACATCAATTATTTTATCTGGTAAATTTTTTTCACATTTATGAGGATACATTCGACTTTAGAACACTGTTTGTTTCAAATATTTTTCTGTCGTAGATTTAAATGGTTGTTTGGTCTGCTTCCGTTGTTATTGACCTGACTACCGTTGTTATGCTTGTGGAGAGATATGGGCAGGATCGGCTCATGCCGGCAACTGTAATCCGTTCGAGGGGATCTTGAGTAACGATAAGATCCGAGAATATTCGAATGGTGTCATCGATGTCAGCCCATATAAAGATGTTGATAACTATGTTTGCCCATCAATAACTTTATTATAATGTCGTATTTAAAAGACCAACAACATCAAGCAAATAACCAAACTTGTTTCCTTAATTCTTTTAGATCCTTTGAAACCTTTATGAAAACATACTCATGAAAAGGTGTCACAAATGTTTTGTCGCGTGATTCCTCGTCGTGATTCATCTTTAATGAAAATGTTGACCTAAATAGATTGACAGATGCTGAAAGTTTCAGATAAAACTATAATTATTTTCATATGGCGCAACACGTATGTGACTCGTCATGCTAACAGGTACCGTGTGGGTTGTCAGTAGAACCTACGTTTGAATTACAGACCAACATTAACATGTGGACAGATTAGGAAAACGAACAGAATATTTCGTATATAGTAAAAAGAAACTGTCATTGTCAAGAAAATTACCTTACGGCGAAACGTGTCGATCCTAATATATACGGACCCGTGTCGATACTCTACGCACTACCTGGAAGGTCCCTTTAAGCGTGACTAGTCACATATTTTGAGAAAACATATTCCCTTTACATATGATAAGGGAAATGATTATTAAAATTATGACTTAACTCCGCAACAACTGTTGCCTTCTTTAAAGCAAACAAGATATGGGGTAAAAAGCGAAGGATCAATGTAAAAGAACTGTCACGGTTTATGCGTTTACGGAAACTAACGACGAAAAAATCCGAAACTTGCTAAGGCTACAAAATTGAAAAATAAACTCTTCGACCTTTGTGTACAGTTAGCTTTGCTCTGTCGGGTCAATTATCGCCGTCTATAACCCTGCGCTTATTATTGTCAACTTTGCAGACGATTACGTTTGTTTATAAATATTCATAGCGCATGGTAGTCTGGCTTACCTGCCCCTAATACTGCGTTATTGGGTCAGGAAGACACCAGTAATGGCGACGTCCATTGCACTGGGTGCGTTCAGGGTTCTCCCATCGGTAACCGAGTGTATTTACCGTCGGCTACCGATGGTACCATCGGTAGCCGATGGCACCGTCGGCAACCAACAAACTCTGAACGAAAATTGTACCGATCGGTAAAAAAGGCGGATAATCAATTACCAAGAGCGTATTCTCCCCAGCAGAGTGATCGTTCGTTTTCAAAAATTATGAATAAAATGATATTTTCAGAAATAAATGGCAAAATAAAATAACTGTAGCTTCAACTATTACAATAAATTCTATCAAGAATGGTTAGAATGCTATTCGCT
This sequence comes from Fragum sueziense, assembly GCA_963680895.1. Lineage (NCBI taxonomy): Eukaryota > Metazoa > Mollusca > Bivalvia > Cardiida > Cardiidae > Fragum > Fragum sueziense. Next base: position 57,803 of record CAVMGG010000210.1, read on the forward strand.
TGCTATTGAAGAAAACATATGATAAGGTTCGCCGAAGTTGGATTGTTATCCGCCATCTTACTGTAATGAAAACGAGGCTACCGATGCTTCCCGACCTGTCTACTCTCGGGACAATTGGTTACCAACAAATTATCCATCGGTATGCCGACGGTTACCGATGGCTACCGATGGTTACCAACGGCACCGATGGCTACCGATGGGAGAACCCTGAACGCACCCATTGATATTTTAACAAAGGTAAAGAACAAAGTTCTTTAATTTTGTGAGCAGAGAAGGGTCATTAGAAGAGTAAATAGGTTTCGGTATATTTTTAACTCCAGCAATAAAAGTTTAACATGACCCACGGCCACCAATCCCTCTCATTCATTGCAAAATGCTATGAGCGAAATCTCAGAAGAGGGACTTCCGGCTATGAAGAAACGGGACCCATTCTGTGAATGTAAACACACGTTGTTACTTTAAATCGGTGATTTTGCCAGTTTTTGGCTGATTCTCAAAAATCGGGGAATGCTATTCGATGGTGAGTATATTTAAACTTCTTTTGGAGTATGTCTCCTCGGCATGGTCTCACCGTGTTTGCTTCAAACTGCTTTGCCATGCGATCACAGTGCTGTGTTTTGAAGACATGTCAAAATTGATCGAAAAATTATGGTTTAAATACTACTATAATTCCCTTCTATACAGGTCCCATCAGCTTCGAATGCTTTATCTTATATATATATCCATTAAAATCCAATGACTGGTTTTCTGATAGAGAGAAAAAGCTAAAAAAAGTAATACGCTATGAAGAAGAGAGATCAGCTATGAATAAAAGGGACTAGATATGAAGAAGATATAATACGCTATGAATAAGAGCTCGGATATTTAAAGCGTCGGGTTTTGACTTAATTTTGCCTTTTCGCTATAATTTTCGCTCGGAAAGTGATACGAATTTATTGTTAATACTATTTCACATTTGGGATTGTAAGATCAATCTAATTTCCATATTAGCCTACTTCAAGACTTTTCAGTATACAATGTGGTTATATTCGGAATGATGATACAATTATGTAAATAACATAGGCCTGCACATGCGAACGCCAATGTCATTGTAAACTATTTAGGCAGAACTTGGCAAACCGTATAAGAACCCTAACATTTTAATAATTTTAAGCCTACGCAAGATACATTGCATGTATTTTGAATGAAAACAGGTCTTATTTACATGTTTTTAGCGGCCAGTCGAGCTTTTGTCATTGCGTTGTGTCCGTCATGCGTCCGTCGGTTATTTTTTTCTTGTATGCACTCTAGAGGCCACATTTTTGTCCGATCAATCTGAAAGTTGGTCAGAATTAGGTTATTTCCTCTAAGCCCCCCCCCCACACACACACGACAGCCTCCGGAAGTCGTCCTTAGAGGCAAAAGTCGAATTTTTTAAACGGGGAACGGTTGACCATAAATCCAATAAAATAACCATCGAACCGGCTATTAACGAATTCATTCAATTTTATCATTTTTGCTCCACTTAAAACTTCGCTTTATTACTGTATATTGAATGCACGTGCGCTGTATCGCTGTATATTGATTGAATGCACGTGCGACGTCATTGTTTTGGAGCCTCGTTTTGATAATGTCGATTTGTTACTATTTTTAGTAACAATTCTCATGTATGTTCTAAAAATGCATTTCCACGTGATGATAAGTCAGGCCCGTAGTAACAAGTGGGGGCATGGAGAGGCTAAGACCCCCACCCCCAGAAAGGTCTGTCCAAAATGCTGAATTGTCATTATTTTGCACTGAAAAATTTTGGGGAAATCCAATTCAGTTCCTCCAAAATTCCGACAATAGCCAGAACAGGGGCTTTAGCCCTCCCTCCCGCTTAAAAATGTTTCCAGTCCTACGCGCCTGTAAGTTACCGGTCGGCAGTAAATACATGTTTAAGCTGCATAACAATAAATATCGTTCTATCGTCTAGAATTTGATTTTTCAAATGGAAATTTGTAAAAAATATTGGAATTTCTGTCTTCAATTCTTCCTAAACGCATAACCATTCAGTATATGTGAGTGCTAAGAAAGAATTATGAAGTCCGCGCTTCTTCATAGCTTGCTCCCTCTTATTCATAGCTACTCTCGCTTCTTCATAGCTTACTGCTCTTCTTCATTGCATCTTGTTTTTCTCATAAATAAACAAAGGTTTTCAAAATCGTACGTGCGGAATACTAAAAGAGACCATAAAATAGTAAACTGAACATGTCTCATTCGAAAAATGCATATGATAGCGCCGTAGGAGTCGTTTATGTGTCGTTTGGTTTGTAAACATAAGTGTGTGCACTCACTTCGAAAGTAATTGCAAGTTTACTCTGTAAGCTAGAACAAAGGGCTTTGGCAATATAACACATCATTCATTACCTCATCGAATAGCATTCCGCGATTTTTGAGATTCAACCCATAACTAGCAAAATAACCGATTTAAAGTAACAACGTGTGTTTACTTACTCAAAATGGGTCCCGTTTCTTCATAGCCGGAAGTCCCTCTTCTGAGATTTCGCTCATAGCATTTTGCAATGAATGAGAGGGATTGGTGGCCGTGATGACCGCAATGCTAACCCGAAATAAAACGGTTTTAAATTATGTACATGAAAACTATATGACGGCAATTTGGATCCAACTCTGTACAGAAGTCCGATTAGCTCAGTGGTTAGAGCGTCTACTTTGAAATCCAGAGGTCCCTGGTTCGAATCCCAAGAGAGTAACATGTTTTAGCCACACCCCCTTTCTTTTTACATTTTTCATACCAAATGGTTCTACAGATTGCAAAGACGTAATAAAAACACAATTACCAATTATGTTTTAATTGCATCTTAGTGATTTCCAGAATAGTTTGGTTTGAGAAAATGTATTAAAGCAAAATGTAGACGAAAAAAACATTTGCCCAACGTGGGATTCGATCCTTGAACCTCTGGTGTCGAAGTCAGACGCTCTACCACTACGCTCTACCACTGAGCTAATCAGACTACTGGTAAAATGTTTGTCCAAATTGCCTTAAAAAAATTTTATGTACATAATTTAAACCCGTTTTATTTCGGGTTTGCGTTGAGGTCATGTAAATCTTTTATTGCTAGTATTAAAAATATACCGAAACCTATCTACTCTTCTAATGACCCTTCCCTGCTCACAAAATTAAAGAACTTTGCTCTTTATCTTTGTAGTGAAATCTCTTCACTGGAGGCCGCCATTGTTACTGAATGCCTGACGTACTAAAATACATAGTACGACAGGGAACCAGACTAAGCGCACGGTCACTTCGGTTTAACAATACGTAAGTGTTGTTATAAATTCTCGTGAACCAAGCCGTAGTTATGAGATTTTACAACAACGCCTACGGTTTATCAGTACATAACGGTAAATCTATTCTAATTTTAGCACAAAATTCTTTTGCCATTATACTTACTATAGTAATACTCCGTATCGGCGTCAGAATCTACCAAATTACTTTCATGAAAACGTCCACAACCCGTGCAGGTCTTCGTGGTTTCCGAATAGAATACGCCAACACATAATGGGTCATGAACACATCTGAGTGCGCACGTTTTGCCCTTTCGCAATAACAATTCAAATCTTACCGAAGGCCAAGTACATGTTTTGCCTTTGTATTGTCCGATGTTTCTTATTGTTACTAAATTGAGTATATTGATTTCACAATTGATGAAAAATATTGAATTAAAACAAAGAAATACGAAGAACAAATGTGCATCCATTTTTTATTTAAACATATGTGGACTCTCTGAAGTAATGCTGACCAGTATAAGTGACAGAATAACTGAATCGTTTTAGGTTTGTAGATATTACAATAGGCAATAAAATCAATCCTTTTTCAGTTGACAAAACGTATCTTATCCGAATTACATGTATGATAGCGAAGTCAACAATATCATTTTACCACAGGAATTTGTATATATTACAGAACACAAAAAGTGAAAATTAGTCAATCTTGGCTATAAGCCTTTTCTTTTTCTCTCAAAATGAAAGCCGAGGAAGTCAATATCAGGATTTGCCCGAGAAAGGATGAAAATAGAACAAGTCAATAAATAAAACAAGCATAAATTTTCAAATAAAACAAGCAATTAACTATGACATTTATCTATTCATTACTTAATGTACGAACTATGTGCTTGCGCATCTTATTTAGTTTACCTTCATCAACTTATACTGGTAGGCAATATAACTTTGAAACATTTCTAGGAATCATTGACGGCAAAGCACGCACTGCTAATATTTAACGATTTGTCGAGTTTTCCCAATATTCTCTCTGATATAACATTATCCATTGTATCAATCTGTTGTTGTTGTTGCTGCTGCTTCTGTTGTTGTTTTACACTCCTTTGAAGTAAGAGCAATCTAAAATTTTGTCGTTTGGGTAAAAAATAATACTAAGCGTATTTGTACGGATTGGCAATAAAGACGAACAGGAGGAAAATGGCTATCATCTACATGTATTTCTTCTTTTCCTTGATGTTGGAGTTTATCAAACCACGAGTCTCTGATTCGTATTCCGGCTCGGCCAATATCATAGCCATAGACATAGACATAGATTTTATTGACACGAACTTATACAAAGTTTCTGGCCATTTAACAATAATACATTGAACAAAGAAAAACGTGTGAAAGGTTAGCAATATCACCTGACAGTTTTCTGGGCAATAGACCTGGTTTTGAATACCCTGGTTATATTTACTTGGGAAAACATGAAGTCAAAAGAATAAAATGTTGGTAGCCAGCATTTAATGCTTACCCCTAAATATTTTCCATTGCAATATAAAAAACTTGTTTTTGTCATCTCTGCATGTTTCAAATGAGATCGACCTGGAATTTTGACATAAGGAAAACAATTAACAAAGTTGATTTGTAGTCAAAAAGTAAACAAAACAGCAATGTCGTTTACTTATCCTTTCTGATATTTGACAAGTCATTTGTCTCTCACCAATGGATGAGTAACCCTCATTCTATACCAACTGGGGTCAATCTGACCCAAGGTGTGATTTTTGTCATTTTTACCGCGTGTAACCTGGTGTCCAAAGTTAGGAGTTTGTTGGTCTACCACAGCCTTATTCAGGTCTCGCAACATATTAAGATTATAGCATGATATGATTTCTTTGCTGGAGTCCGTTTGGACCCATCTTCGCAAGCCAAAGGTGACATCTACGACGTAACGTCGTTTCTGTATTCACCCTTGGCGTATTTAGTCCGATTTTCTTGGTCTCCTAGAAGGCGTTTTCATTAGTTCCAGCGAAGTCTCGCTGGAACCAATCAGATTGTCGACTGATACATTTGTTATGAGTAACCAAATTATGACAACGGGCGGGAAAAAGAATTGCGTTTGCACCTCAAAAACGCGAAGATGGGCGATTTTTCCTAAGAATTTCACTGCAATAGACGGGAATTCCCTAACTTTAATCGACGAATTATTATACTTTGGCAATTCGACCAAAAGAACAGCTAACTTTTACAAAATCCGCATGACGCATGACGCGAAAGACAGCGCGCGTTGATGACGTCATCAATAATGGGCGTAAACAACCAGCAGAACAACCGCTAGGCGGCGCTTCGCGATCTCAAGAAAATCGGACTAAATCCGCCAAGGGTGAATACAAACGTAGGTGGGTTCAACCGTGGCTAGCGAAGATGGTTTGGACCCCACTATAAAATTCTTCCCTATTACAGCTATTTGAACTTACTTAAACTTTTTTTTTTCAAATCTTCTTCTCGAAAACCACTAGATGTATCTGCGTTTCAAACAAACTTCACATGAATGATATTTAGGCGACTCTCTCGGAGATTCGTTCAAAGAATTTTGATTGAGCAAAAACACCTGAGTTATCTGCCCTTGATTGCCACATATATATATATATATATATATATTTTACTAATTTTTCACTGATTTTATTTGTAAAATCTAACAACTACAAATGATTATTCAAAACAAAACTTGTACAGAATGTTGGTGACTGTAAGATATTGCTTAAGCGTAATTTTCAGCTTGATCGAAATGTTATATCATGAGTTATGTGCCCTTGAATTTTACGCAATAGCCATTTTGATGCCAATTTTGACTTTGTTTTTGATCTAACAACCATAAATTCTAACCAAACAACACAAAATTCATGCCGAATCTTACTAACTTTAAGACCTCCAATCTGTAAAATTTTCAGCCTGATCGTAATCTGAAATCCTGGGTTATGCACCCTTTAATTTGACAAAAATTTGGGTTCCCCCACTCTTACAGTCACAAATACTGACCCACCAAACAATATTTTGACAGATATCCTAAGCTTGAATTGTTCCACATTCCTTTTATTTCTTTTTCAATTGGCAAACGCCTACTTTTACTTTCTTTTTGTTCTAAAAACACAAATATTGCACAAGCAAGTCAAAACTTGCATAAAGTAGTAAAATAGATTCAGACCCGTGGAGTGAGTCAAGCCCTTTAGGGCTTTCTAGTTTTTTTTCGAATGTTTGTGTGCTATTATCATTTGTTAGTTACCAATAAAACATTTTCATGAAATGATTTAACACTGTACTTTGATATTTAAATAGTGTTATTGACTATTTTTCCACTATCTATATGTCTAAAATATTCTTTAAAAGTATTGTCCTTTTTAAATGATATATTCGATCTGGTATTATTTCACATTTGTCTTATTTTTTCACAATAGTTCCATTTAGTAAACACATTAAAAAATCGTAATAATTGTTAGAATAGACAATTATGAATTGACAGATATTTTGTTGTTGATCAGAGTGTTTTGTCTCTTTTTGTTAGAATTATACAATAAAGCTTATTCAGAATCAAAATTTCCAACGCTCTTATTTACTGCTTTCGACAAATACATTTTTATTACATTGACATTGTAAACGGTGCAAATCGAAACAAACGAATTGATTGTTCTTGAAGCAATGAGGCCGGGTCGCTTCCAATTAGGACTGGATAGTTCATATAATAATATATTTACAATTGAGACAAAATTTGAAAAAGGGTCCTTTATGGCATTTGAGGCCAACATACGTGTAGTTCGCTAAAAGCGTCCCTATTGCCTCAGGCTAGCAACTGTTGAGCAGATTGGATCCTTATAACAATAATATGACCTCGTGTTGCATCATATTTTCTAAATGCTCTTATGGCCCCTTTTCCATATCATGCATCATTTTGAACCCAATTTCGGGCCATATCTAAACCTTGTATAACCGACCAATTTGGCCCAGTGTGAATAAATGTTTAAAAAGTCGTCAGTGGGAAGGAATCACAGATATTTTTATACAACTTTTGTTAATAACGAGGACAGCATAATGCATGAAACTAATTAAAAAAACAACAACAATGAAATTGAAAGAAATATTGTCGTTTCTTTGGTTATAACCATCTTTAAAATTCTTTTGGTGTCCTTAGCTAGGTTTCAGCTATTGTTTCAAACCCGTCGAGAGTTCATGCAAAGAATTTTGGGATGATTCTATGACTTCAGGTTTGCCTTTGAATTAACCAAAGATTATGAAGAATATATCATATTATACTTTCCAGTTGTTAGAAAACAACCATAGTTGTTTCCCTTTACCCAAAGGCCCTAAAGACCCGATTTTCAATTTATCACCCAAAATCACTAATGACGCCCATTTTCACATTTTAAATGTCGCAGGGGGGTACAGCTTTTGAGAAAGAGATTTTGGTTGAAAACTGTTTGTGAAAATTCAGCCAATTGCACCCGATTGTCTTCAAAAATAATGATTTTTGCGAGAGATAAATACTCTCCGATAAATCCCATGGCAAAGTTGGAAAAACGATACATACGTTATTGTCGCACACCCAATAATCGCCCGAAAATCGGACTTTAAAACGAATCAGGATGCACCAGTTAAATCTAATCATAATTATTAGGTCACATACATATTCAGACAATGTTTTTTCGTGTGTTTTATCTAGTTGCATCATATTGCCCATCATGGCTTGTTCTCAAGTGGATGTCGCTCGATGTTGGACGCATACGTTAAACTTTAGAAAATGAAGCACTAACGGGTTATAAAAGTCAACATTTTCTTGTTTTCTACACATATAACATTTCCTCAGATATGTAAGATAACATATTTAAAACCAGTTTGGTGGTTATTTTAAGCCAAAGGTCTGTATTCAACCAAATATCGTCAATTTGCAAGATCGTAATTTTATATCGATACATACGTTCTTCCAGTCTAGAGAGGACAAATTTCATCTTAATAGAATTGTAATCTTTTGATTGAGTAAAACTTTCATCTGTTAATAAAAGGAAAACTTGGCGAAATGACGAAATTTATGTGTAAAGATTCTATGCCACCTTTAACGCCTGTTTCCATACATATACATACGTGATAAATATGCCAAGCTGTGCAAGTTATGTCACACTATAGTATTGAGGAGGTATGAAAATAACGTAAACATGAAAGATCTTCGTTATATCGTTGCTTATTGGTAAAATTTGCAATTACAAATTTTCTGGCAGAGCAATTTAAGTGAACAATACATACGTTGCCACAAAGACTGGATTAACAATTTTCGTTGTTCATATGACTTCTTGGATTGTTTTAATCGTTTTCTGTCGTTGTATAATTTGTTTAAATTAAATGACCAGAGATATTCTAAAAGGTATTCCTTTATCAATTTATCTTTTTTCTTCGTAAAGTACCACGATACATACGTGATATTGAAAATCGCACAATTCAGAGCTGAGAATGATAATTTGGGCAATTCATGAGGACTCCGGTATGTCGTAAGCCATGTGGTCAAGTTTTATTTACAGTGACACATGAGACACATTGATATTCGACTGTGAATTTAGAAAGATTGTTTCACAATAGAGAATCACGTAGCCATAATTTATATAATGAAACATGGCCTCAAGTAATAGGAAATTAAAGAAAATATACGATATGGACTAGAAGATGACGATACCTATAGAAAACAGCGATTCGAGATGAAAATATTCTAAATATAGAATAGAAAGACAAATTATTTAAGTAGTCTCATTTCATGATACAAACGTTATAATTTACTCATTTATCGATTTGTCTGGAATAATTTTAATGATTATCTTAAGTGTGAATGTAACCTGTTTTTTCAGAATAAGGATGGTTTGTGGTTGCTTCGCAGATCCTAAAAGACTCAACTCGATAGGTGCTTGACACCTAACCAGAATTGATTCACATTGTTTTTTAAACTTTGGGATAAAACGACATTTTCACGTACACGTGACTTATTACTAATGGCCAGAAAATATATTTCGACAGAATAAGATACTGGATAAGTATCAAAATCAATGTAAAAATATTACAGTTTTGAAAATGTGACCCAGACAAGCATGTATACAGAATATGAATAACTTTTTTTCTCGACAAAAACAATGATAACGTATGTATATCTACTTTAGAATGGTGTGCATAGCAGCCTTTTGAAAACATACATAACTTTTAAATGACAGATATCTCTTGGGCAAAATTTTAGAATTTTCATCTTGAAATATGGAGGTTCCGGAAAAAATCAATTTGGCATGTCTGTTATGACGTTCACTTTTTGGATTTTTTGCCGGGCAATATGGGCGTCATTAGTGATTTTGGGTGTATGTTTAGTAATTCGAAAGATTGCATTATATATGATATAATGGATTCGGATAATTGGCTTTTCCCAACCTTTTCGTTGTAAGATCGGCATTTTGGCCAACCGTAGGGGAGGGTTATGGGCCTGTTTTATCCTACTCACATACATTTTTTTCATAATTTACTGAACTATGCAATCCTTTGTTGTCTGTAGTGGGTTTTTTTCTTTATATATAATTATATAATTGTTCATGCAAAGCTTTTCTGGCACACGAAGTAGTACTCGGTAGAAGAGCAAGAAACATCGGCCCATGTATAATCTAAATCCCTCAGCACTGCGACACAGTATTCCTCTACACCATTCGGTTCCTCATGGTGCCAGTCAGTTACGTTAGGATGGCTACCATCATGACCCCACACCCACTCGTAACTAGACGGAATGTACTCTAGACCGATGTATGCACCAACAACTGAAAGGAAAATTAATTAGAAAAACGTACAAGAACGAAGAAAGAAATGCGTTTTTATTGTTTAAATAGTGCAACAATAGCATATAAAAAGCATGTGTTACCGTTTTAATGCATTAGATAACAATAACGAACTGGCCTGCAACAAGTCTTCAATTATACAAATTTGTAAAAAAGATAACACACCAAAGACATCCACATACGTTATATTGCGATACTCTTTTTTTATCCTGTTGATATTACTATTAATTATTGGACAAGGGGAGCAAAACGTTTTCAGAATATATCACTGTAACAATAAAACTTTAATTGGACAATGGAAAAAATATAAGCATAGTTAAGCTCACATCATAGTCACATCGTGCAGACTACGCAGTTTGACCATAGTCGATAGTTTTCGCATATTCGTGTGTGTAAATACTGAAATATGATTATTAAATCTGTGTCGTAAATAAAGAAGCATAGAAAGGGTTTGGCAAGCCACATTGGCTTTAGAAAGGGGTGGGTTTCCATAAGGCTGTTTTCCTGGAACCTAAATTTTCCAATGATATTTTTAGTACAAATATATAGATACATAAAGGGGACGTGTTATGCCGAAAAGTCTGAATCGAACGGACCTATGAACGGAATTATGTTTTGTATAAAAATTATGAGCCCACGTTAAGATGAGATGAAATCCATTAGCTTGCTTATGATACATATCAAAATATTTGGCATTTTATGTATGCAATTTTTTAATTTTTTTGTATATATTTTCTTCCCCCAACTTTGAGGAAAACATCAACACGTTTTTATAAAGCGACATATTGAAATAATATTTTAGATTAGAAATTGTTAATAATTCGTCATTGTAAAATAATGAGGGATTTTTTATAGTTAGTGGTTATGCGGGAGTATTTACTATTACATTTTCCCGGCATCTGTCAGATTTTGTCAAGTACAAGTACAAAACTCTTTATTGACTCTAGGTACATTGTTGTACAACATGAGGCATGCATAAGATAATCATAATAAACATAATCCAATTGAGATGGAAACTTGAATAAGATTATCATAATTAACATAATCCAATTGAGGTGGAAACTTGAATAAGATTATCATAATTAACATAATCCAATTTAGATGGGAACACGTGATTTTGTCCTACAGCCTTTTTAAGTCATTTTATTATTATTTTGGTGTGATACTTGTGTGGCTTTATTTTGGGAAAATACTTAGACTACAGTATGCTATAATTTTGGTCATATAGGCCTAACTGTGATTGCAGAGGGTGCACAAGCATGGATCAGGATGTGTGTCTGATTGCACAGTTTGATTCATCCCCGGGCGTCCTATGTTACTTGATCACGGTGGGGATTGTCCACTAAACGTCCGCACTATGAACAAGATACAACGTGAGGTCTGATTGGTCCTTAATGTAACGATTAAGAATTATTTTTCTTATTCATAAAAATGTTATTTTGTCAAACAATTGCAGTGTTTTCTTGTAAGAATTTAGTACATTTTGGCAGTCCAAGAGCTATTCTTAGATATAAGTAGTAGTATAGGGGCTACTTTAAATGTAAACAAAGATGACGTAATCGCTGTCATATTTTTACCTTATATGGTAACTCATTTACATATAAGGATATTTCTATTTTTAGAACAGCGGCCATGTTGAATGACATACTTTTTCGGCAGTGTTAAAAATAGATATGACATAATTTCTATTTTTAGACAGCCATGACCTATTTTTAGAATAAATAAAAAAAAATATAAATATCTTATAAACATAATTAAATAAAGTTAAATACAAAATGAATTCTACCTTTTATCCATTCAACGTAGATCACTGATATGTTACTCACATAATCTCACAAAAAAGTACATGTTATCCCTTCAACGTCCAAACTAGAAATGATTAAAAATGAATGTGCGCATGCGTCGATTCATGTCCAGACACGTTCGTAACAGGTGCAGTTGACGTCATTTTTAATGCGCGATGCACTCGGTAATTGACGGCTGACCTTTTATATAATACCCATGACAGATGAAGCACTGGGTGAATGACAGTTGACATCGTACAGTTGACGTCATAGTCTAGACATTTTTGACAGATGAAGCACTGGGTAAATGACAGTTGACATCGTACAGTTGACGTCATAGGCTAGACATTTTTGACAGGCGACGCACTCTGTAATTGACGGCTGACCTAGTACGGTTTATATAATACGGGGTGACGCAATGTCTGGCCAGCTGACAGGTGTACTATAACGCATATTTTAAAGGCGACGTACTGTCTGATACTTTACATAACGACCCCTATCCACGTTTTTGACGTCACTTTTAAAATCTACATTGCATAGGCTGGTTATACAACGTGTATAGCCTCGTTTTGATGTAGAATGACTAAAAATGTTACAGATTTAGCGATAAAATGAACGTCAAAATCGGTTTTTCGTCTTTTTTGCAACCGTTTACGATATCGATTTTGTTTATTTGTGTTTCAAATGAAAGTCCTCCTAAAACTCTTCAAAATTAACCCTAGGTTGTCGATTCGATTTTCGACCGTTTCCGAGTTATGACGTAACAGAGATTTTTAAACTTTAATTTTCAACTTCGAGTAACCCGTCTAAGTTATATACCGTTGGAAAGGTCTCGACGCGCTGATTCTAAAAATATATAGTTTTATATGCCTAAGGCTTACCGTTTCCGATTTATAAGGGTTTATATAAAGTCACGTGACCTAAAATAAAATCGAAAAAACGCGATTTCTCGCTTATTTACCAACCGATTTACGTAATTCCGGTACCGTCGGAAAGGTATTCTTATAAGCTTTCTGATGAATAGGCTGACGACACTGTTTTAACGATATCGAGTTTTAGCACGTTTCTAATAAAGTTCAAATAACCAATACAAATATCTCACAAAACGAAAAAATATAAATACCTGTTATCCCTTCAACGTCTGTCAACGAAATGAAATTTTACCCGCATGCTCTCACAAAAATACGTGTTATTCCTTCAACGTCCAAACTAGAAATGATTCAAAATACCAATTGCGCATGCGTCACCCTCGATTCGTGTTCGGACACGTTCGGAAACAGGTGCGATTGGCGTCATAGCGAGGCGAGGCACTCGGAAATAGACAACTGACGTACTCGGTAACTGACAGAGCTCTGACAGGTACAGCTTATATAACGATACATTGTTGTCTGACGACGTACTGTCTGAGAATTGACAGGTGTACTATAGTGACACATTGTTGTCTGGTGACGTTCTGTCTGAGCATTGACAGATGCACTACAACGATGCGTTGTTCTCTTCTGACGTGTTCGGTAACTGACAGCTGACAGGTGCAGTATAACAACGCATCATTGTATTCATGACAGGCAACGCATTGAAGGTTGACAGGTGTACCTAGATACTTTTGACCAATCAAATCGCGAATTGAAAACGAGGCTCGTCGTAAAGTATATAAGAGCAGGCACGATCACTGGTCGTTATTCTGACTTCAGAACTCGAACCAGTAACATGGAAAATATTTCAGCTACTTTCGAGATGATGGTGAATAATTTCACCGATGCCGACGAACTTATGGACTTTGCGGCAACGATGGGGATACAAGATACCCCTATGGTGAGATTCCGGTTATTTCAATTAAGGAATCCGGAATATGGGAATGACTTTGTGATTGAACAATACGACGCCATTTTGGAGCAATTGAACGATAGTGAAGATAACGAGATAACGTTGAATAACATCACCGATGCTGACGAACTCATGGACTTTGCGGCAACGATGGGGATACAAGAGACCCCTACAGTGAGATTCCGGTTATTTCAATTAAGAAATCCGGAATATGGTAATGGCTTTGTGACTGAACAATGCGATGCCATTTTGGAACAATTGAACGGCAGTGAAGAGATTGAGCGACAAAAAGAGATAGAAGCGTGTGTCGAGGCCTTACTGTACGATGAAGAGGCGGAAGAAGCGACGCGTTAGTGTATAGAGGACGGAGAATGGAATCCACCTTCGCCAATACAAGTAGGAGGTGGGGACGAACCTCAACCGGGACCCTCAAGACTTCGATATAACATAGCGAAAAGGGGAGAGAGGACTTACGCCAAAAATGCGGCCGTAGACAGGACGTATAAGATCAAGATCGACGAAAGCCATAATGGTCAAAGATTACAGGACGTGAGAGATGGCCTGCACCACATGTTCCAGGACGTTTTGGAAGAGGTCCGGGGCAATTTAGCGGGGAATGACTTAGGTCGTGTAGTTATTCATCATCCAGGACTGCACGACCCTATCGTCGTTCCTCTTCAACCCTGGGATCAGTTAACGGCGGAAATAGTGTTGGAGATTATCGAAAAAGTACTCAATAGTAATCAAGGTCTCTCTATAGACGAAGGTTTTGAGATTACCATAGGTACGATCGAGTTGCCGAAAGGGGGAGCAAGACGCAAAATTACGAAACTGGTGGGTAAAAAGAATTCGCTTGACTTGAAAAAATCGATCGTAACGATAGAAAATGATGACCAGCTATGTATGGCGAGGGCTATTGGTGTTAGCTGGGCCAAATTAAAGAGATGTTCTACGGACGAATGGAAAGAGATAACAAAAACCAGAAATAAAAGATCGAATTTGGAGCTTATTTTACAAAACCAAAAGGTGCCTTTAACCTATTATCAAGATCTGTGTAATAAAAATTTAAAGCAGCAGAAACAATTAGCGGTGGCAATAAGTCAGTTAGCGAGTGTACCTACGGACAGACCAGCCAGTTTGAATGACGTAGCGGCGTTCGAAGAACTCCTGGGTGTTCGCGTGATGGTGGTGAGTGCTCGTTTAGGCAACAAATTTATAACGGCACCGAGCAGCGATGATCGTCCATGCATCTACGGTTATTTAGTAGACGACGACCACTTTCACGCCATTACCAGCATCACGGGGTTCTTCAGCGCCAGTTACTTTTGCGATAAATGCCTCATACATTACAACAACAAAGAACGACACGAATGCGACGTAAAATGTTTAGTGTGTAAGCGAAACCTATGTTACGACGAGGAAGAAGTGAAATGCGACGACTGTAATATGACGTGCAGATCGTCGGAGTGTTACGCGGAGCATAAAAAAGAACCGGTATACCGAAACGGGAAAAAGAAAGGACAACCCAGAGGACCATCAGAGTGCGAGAAGTATTGGAAATGCCCTACATGTTATAAAGTGATAAGAACTGACCGGAGAAAAAAGGAGGAACACGAGTGCGGAGAATACAAGTGTACATCTTGTCATAGATATGTTCAATATAAGTAAAGTATATCTACTTTAGAATGGTGTGCATAGCAGCCTTTTGAAAACATACATAACTTTTAAATGACAGATATCTCTTGGGCAAAATTTTAGAATTTTCATCTTGAAATATGGAGGTTCCGGAAAAAATCAATTTGGCATGTCTGTTATGACGTTCACTTTTTGGATTTTTTGCCGGGCAATATGGGCGTCATTAGTGATTTTGGGTTTATGTTTAGTAATTCGAAAGATTGCATTATATATGATATAATGGATTCGGATAATTGGCTTTTCCCAACCTTTTCGTTGTAAGATCGGCATTTTGGCCAACCGTAGGGGAGGGTTATGGGCCTGTTTTATCCTACTCACATACATTTTTTTCATAATTTACTGAACTATGCAATCCTTTGTTGTCTGTAGTGGGTTTTTTTCTTTATATATAATTATATAATTGTTCATGCAAAGCTTTTCTGGCACACGAAGTAGTACTCGGTAGAAGAGCAAGAAACATCGGCCCATGTATAATCTAAATCCCTCAGCACTGCGACACAGTATTCCTCTACACCATTCGGTTCCTCATGGTGCCAGTCAGTTACGTTAGGATGGCTGCCATCATGACCCCACACCCACTCGTAACTAGACGGAATGTACTCTAAACCGATGTATACACCAACAACTGAAAGGAAAATTAATTAGAAAAACGTACAAGAACGAAGAAAGAAATGCGTTTTTATTGTTTAAATAGTGCAACAATAGCATATAAAAAGCATGTGTTACCGTTTTAATGCATTAGATAACAATAACGAACTGGCCTGCAACAAGTCTTCAATTATACAAATTTGTAAAAAAGATAACACACCAAAGACATCCACATACGTTATATTGCGATACTCTTTTTTTATCCTGTTGATATTACTATTAATTATTGGACAAGGGGAGCAAAACGTTTTCAGAATATATCACTGTAACAATAAAACTTTAATTGGACAATGGAAAAAATATAAGCATAGTTAAGCTCACATCATAGTCACATCGTGCAGACTACGCAGTTTGACAATAGTCGATAGTTTTCGCATATTCGTGTGTGTAAATACTGAAATATGATTATTAAATCTGTGTCGTAAATAAAGAAGCATAGAAAGGGTTTGGCAAGCCACATTGGCTTTAGAAAGGGGTGGGTTTCCATAAGGCTGTTTTCCTGGAACCTAAATTTTCCAATGATATTTTTAGTACAAATATATAGATACATAAAGGGGACGTGTTATGCCGAAAAGTCTGAATCGAACGGACCTATGAACGGAATTATGTTTTGTATAAAAATTATGAGCCCACGTTAAGATGAGATGAAATCCATTAGCTTGCTTATGATACATATCAAAATATTTGGCATTTTATGTATGCAATTTTTCAATTTTTTTGTATATATTTTCTTCCCCCAACTTTGAGGAAAACATCAACACGTTTTTATAAAGCGACATATTGAAATAATATTTTAGATTAGAAATTGTTAATAATTCGTCATTGTAAAATTATGAGGGATTTTTGATAGTTAGTGGTTATGCGGGAGTATTTACTATTACATTTTCCCGGCATCTGTCAGATTTTGTCAAGTACAAGTACAAAACTCTTTATTGACTCTAGGTACATTGTTGTACAACATGAGGCATGCATAAGATAATCATAATAAACATAATCCAATTGAGATGGAAACTTGAATAAGATTATCATAATTAACATAATCCAATTGAGGTGGAAACTTGAATAAGATTATCATAATTAACATAATCCAATTTAGATGGGAAAACGTGATTTTGTCCTACAGCCTTTTTAAGTCATTTTATTATTATTTTGGTGTGATACTTGTGTGGCTTTATTTTGGGAAAATACTTAGACTACAGTATGCTATAATTTTGGTCATATAGGCCTAACTGTGATTGCAGAGGGTGCACAAGCATGGATCAGGATGTGTGTCTGATTGCACAGTTTGATTCATCCCCGGGCGTCCTATGTTACTTGATCACGGTGGGGATTGTCCACTAAACGTCCGCACTATGAACAAGATACAACGTGAGGTCTGATTGGTCCTTAATGTAACGATTAAGAATTATTTTTCTTATTCATAAAAATGTTATTTTGTCAAACAATTGCAGTGTTTTCTTGTAAGAATTTAGTACATTATGGCAGTCCAAGAGCTATTCTTAGATATAAGTAGTAGTATAGGGGCTACTTTAAATGTAAACAAAGATGACGTAATCGCTGTCATATTTTTACCTTATATGGTAACTCATTTACATATAAGGATATTTCTATTTTTAGAACAGCGGCCATGTTGAATGACCTACTTTTTCGGCAGTGTTAAAAATAGATATGACATAATTTCTATTTTTAGACAGCCATGACCTATTTTTAGAATAAATAAAAAAAATATAAATATCTTATAAACATAATTAAATAAAGTTAAATACAAAATGAATTCTACCTTTTATCCATTCAACGTAGATCACTGATATGTTACTCACATAATCTCACAAAAAAGTACATGTTATCCCTTCAACGTCCAAACTAGAAATGATTAAAAATGAATGTGCGCATGCGTCGATTCATGTCCAGACACGTTCGTAACAGGTGCAGTTGACGTCATTTTTAATGCGCGATGCACTCGGTAATTGACGGCTGACCTTTCATATAATACCCATGACAGATGAAGCACTGGGTGAATGACAGTTGACATCGTACAGTTGACGTCATAGTCTAGACATTTTTGACAGATGAAGCACTGGGTAAATGACAGTTGACATCGTACAGTTGACGTCATAGGCTAGACATTTTTGACAGGCGACGCACTCTGTAATTGACGGCTGACCTAGTACGGTTTATATAATACGGGGTGACGCAATGTCTGGCCAGCTGACAGGTGTACTATAACGCATATTTTAAAGGCGACGTACTGTCTGATACTTTACATAACGACCCCTATCCACGTTTTTGACGTCACTTTTAAAATCTACATTGCATAGGCTGGTTATACAACGTGTATAGCCTCGTTTTGATGTAGAATGACTAAAAATGTTACAGATTTAGCGATAAAATGAACGTCAAAATCGGTTTTTCGTCTTTTTTGCAAGCGTTTACGATATCGATTTTGTTTATTTGTGTTTCAAATGAAAGTCCTCCTAAAACTCTTCAAAATTAACCCTAGGTTGTCGATTCGATTTTCGACCGTTTCCGAGTTATGACGTAACAGAGATTTTTAAACTTTAATTTTCAACTTCGAGTAACCCGTCTAAGTTATATACCGTTGGAAAGGTCCCGACGCGCTGATTCTAAAAATATATAGTTTTATATGCCTAAGGCTTACCGTTTCCGATTTATAAGGGTTTATATAAAGTCACGTGACCTAAAATAAAATCGAAAAAACGTGATTTCTCGCTTATTTACCAACCGATTTACGTAATTCCGGTACCGTCGGAAAGGTATTCTTATAAGCTTTCTGATGAATAGGCTGACGACACTGTTTTAACGATATCGAGTTTTAGCACGTTTCTAATAAAGTTCAAATAACCAATACAAATATCTCACAAAACGAAAAAATATAAATACCTGTTATCCCTTCAACGTCTGTCAACGAAATGAAATTTTACCCGCATGCTCTCACAAAAATACGTGTTATTCCTTCAACGTCCAAACTAGAAATGATTCAAAATACCAATTGCGCATGCGTCACCCTCGATTCGTGTTCGGACACGTTCGGAAACAGGTGCGATTGGCGTCATAGCGAGGCGAGGCACTCGGAAATAGACAACTGACGTACTCGGTAACTGACAGAGCTCTGACAGGTACAGCTTATATAACGATACATTGTTGTCTGACGACGTACTGTCTGAGAATTGACAGGTGTACTATAGTGACACATTGTTGTCTGGTGACGTTCTGTCTGAGCATTGACAGATGCACTACAACGATGCATTGTTCTCTTCTGACGTGTTCGGTAACTGACAGCTGACAGGTGCAGTATAACAACGCATCATTGTATTCATGACAGGCAACGCATTGACAGTTGACAGGTGTACCTAGATACTTTTGACCAATCAAATCGCGAATTGAAAACGAGGCTCGTCGTAAAGTATATAAGAGCAGGCACGATCACTGGTCGTTATTCTGACTTCAGAACTCGAACCAGTAACATGGAAAATATTTCAGCTACTTTCGAGATGATGGTGAATAATTTCACCAATGCCGACGAACTTATGGACTTTGCGGCAACGATGGGGATACAAGATACCCCTATGGTGAGATTCCGGTTATTTCAATTAAGGAATCCGGAATATGGGAATGACTTTGTGATTGAACAATACGACGCCATTTTGGAGCAATTGAACGATAGTGAAGATAACGAGATAACGTTGAATAACATCACCGATGCTGACGAACTCATGGACTTTGCGGCAACGATGGGGATACAAGAGACCCCTACAGTGAGATTCCGGTTATTTCAATTAAGAAATCCGGAATATGGTAATGGCTTTGTGACTGAACAATGCGATGCCATTTTGGAACAATTGAACGGCAGTGAAGAGATTGAGCGACAAAAAGAGATAGAAGCGTGTGTCGAGGCCTTACTGTACGATGAAGAGGCGGAAGAAGCGACGCGTTAGTGTATAGAGGACGGAGAATGGAATCCACCTTCGCCAATACAAGTAGGAGGTGGGGACGAACCTCAACCGGGACCCTCAAGACTTCGATATAACATAGCGAAAAGGGGAGAGAGGACTTACGCCAAAAATGCGGCCGTAGACAGGACGTATAAGATCAAGATCGACGAAAGCCATAATGGTCAAAGATTACAGGACGTGAGAGATGGCCTGCACCACATGTTCCAGGACGTTTTGGAAGAGGTCCGGGGCAATTTAGCGGGGAATGACTTAGGTCGTGTAGTTATTCATCATCCAGGACTGCACGACCCTATCGTCGTTCCTCTTCAACCCTGGGATCAGTTAACGGCGGAAATAGTGTTGGAGATTATCGAAAAAGTACTCAATAGTAATCAAGGTCTCTCTATAGACGAAGGTTTTGAGATTACCATAGGTACGATCGAGTTGCCGAAAGGGGGAGCAAGACGCAAAATTACGAAACTGATGGGTAAAAAGAATTCGCTTGACTTGAAAAAATCGATCGTAACGATAGAAAATGATGACCAGCTATGTATGGCGAGGGCTATTGGTGTTAGCTGGGCCAAATTAAAGAGATGTTCTACGGACGAATGGAAAGAGATAACAAAAACCAGAAATAAAAGATCGAATTTGGAGCTTATTTTACAAAACCAAAAGGTGCCTTTAACCTATTATCAAGATCTGTGTAATAAAAATTTAAAGCAGCAGAAACAATTAGCGGTGGCAATAAGTCAGTTAGCGAGTGTACCTACGGACAGACCAGCCAGTTTGAATGACGTAGCGGCGTTCGAAGAACTCCTGGGTGTTCGCGTGATGGTGGTGAGTGCTCGTTTAGGCAACAAATTTATAACGGCACCGAGCAGCGATGATCGTCCATGCATCTACGGTTATTTAGTAGACGACGACCACTTTCACGCCATTACCAGCATCACGGGGTTCTTCAGCGCCAGTTACTTTTGCGATAAATGCCTCATACATTACAACAACAAAGAACGACACGAATGCGACGTAAAATGTTTAGTGTGTAAGCGAAACCTATGTTACGACGAGGAAGAAGTGAAATGCGACGACTGTAATATGACGTGCAGATCGTCGGAGTGTTACGCGGAGCATAAAAAAGAACCGGTATACCGAAACGGGAAAAAGAAAGGACAACCCAGAGGACCATCAGAGTGCGAGAAGTATTGGAAATGCCCTACATGTTATAAAGTGATAAGAACTGACCGGAGAAAAAAGGAGGAACACGAGTGCGGAGAATACAAGTGTACATCTTGTCATAGATATGTTCAATATAAGTAAAGTATATCTACTTTAGAATGGTGTGCATAGCAGCCTTTTGAAAACATACATAACTTTTAAATGACAGATATCTCTTGGGCAAAATTTTAGAATTTTCATCTTGAAATATGGAGGTTCCGGAAAAAATCAATTTGGCATGTCTGTTATGACGTTCACTTTTTGGATTTTTTGCCGGGCAATATGGGCGTCATTAGTGATTTTGGGTTTATGTTTAGTAATTCGAAAGATTGCATTATATATGATATAATGGATTCGGATAATTGGCTTTTCCCAACCTTTTCGTTGTAAGATCGGCATTTTGGCCAACCGTAGGGGAGGGTTATGGGCCTGTTTTATCCTACTCACATACATTTTTTTCATAATTTACTGAACTATGCAATCCTTTGTTGTCTGTAGTGGGTTTTTTTCTTTATATATAATTTAGTCCATGGGCCCATAACCGAAACCCTCCCCCCCTAGTGGGATTTTTGAAGACCTATATTTTCTTGAAGCTTATGATGTATAGTAATGAATTCAGGTTGTTGTTCAATTTAAAAGTGCTGGATAAGCAAATGGCGGGCTCGTTACCATGGCAACCGTCCATTTTTCTACAATCCAGCGCTTGGATCAATTAATTGCAATAAAATTACTTATTTTTGTCATAAATCTTTCAAAATAGTTTTAAATTATTACCAAGATATTTCTCTCACAATATAGATATTTTTTTAGAAAATTTGCTAATTTGCATATTCATGAACATTAATGAGAAAGTAAGAAAATGTGTTTAATTTGCTAAAAACAAGACTTTACTAGTGAATTTAAACCTCCCTACCGGGTAGGATTTTTGAAGATCTATATTTTCTTGAAGCATATGATGTATGTCAATACATTCACTTTGTTATTTGATTTAAAATTGCTGGATAAGCAAGTAGTTGGCTTGTTACCATGGTAACCACCCATTTTCATTCGTTCCGGCGCTTGGATTAATTAATTGCAATAAAATTACTTATTTTGGTCAGAAAACATTGAGACTAGTTTTAAAATGTTGTCATTACATTTCTCTCACGACCAAAAGATTTTTCAGAAATTTTTCTAATTTGCATATTCATGAATATTTATGAGATTGTGGAAAATATGTGTTTAATTTGCAAAAAGACGAGTTAACTAGTTTACTAGTGAATAGAAACCCTCCCCACCATGTGGGATTTTTTAAGACCTATATTTTCTTGAAGCACGGGAAACATATTAATGAATTCAGGTTCTTGTTTGATTTTAAAGTGCTGGATAAGAAAATGGTAGGCCTGTTACCATGGCAACTGCTCATTTTCCTACGCTTCAGTACTTGGATCAATTACATGTAATTGCAATAAAATATTCTGAAATACTTATTTAAAATATATACTTATTTTGGTAATAAAACATAAGACTAGTTTTAAAATTTCAAATAGACGTTTTTCTTGAAATCATTTTTATTTGGCTAATTTGCATATTCATGAATATTAATGAGAAAGTAGAAATATCTGTTTAATTAGCTAAAACAAGGCTTTTCTATGGAATAAATATGCTGAGGCGATACGTTTTTATAATGCTTAATGTTTCAAATGAATAAGAACATTAATAGATCAATAATAAGTTCATAAACCATTCATCAGCTACACAGAACAAGCAAATACGGGCTTATTCGCATTCACAATTATTTGCATACTTTTCTCTAAATGGCAAATAAATTCTCAAATATTCTCTAATAATGTTAATGACTTTCATTTTTGCATCTTTTTACCTAAATTGTTTACTTGTTGTGTTTGAAAACTAAAATTTCATGATTTATCCATTAAAAGGGAGAACCTTAACAATATATGCTCTGAAAAATTACCGTATAAATGGCAATAAAATTCCATTTAGCACAAATGACATGCTGAAAACTTTAACCCGCTTTCTTTGATTTTTTTCTATGTGAAATACAGTTTTCTTTTACACAAGAAACTTTATTTTGTAAAAGTTAAGTACTAAAAAAGCGTTTTAATAATGAATTCCCATTGGAGTACATGTATGGTCACCTTTGATTTATACCATTTTTGCCTTGTAATGCATGCTTTTTTACATTTTGCTCCAAGTTTAAACTTAACAATACTTTTGGAGACATGCTGTGCAGAAGAGAAATCTTCCCATCCACTTATATTGATTGGAATGCTATGTTACAGGAACACAGTTTACCAAATATATTCTAATAAGCGATAGTTGAAACCTGTCAATTTCATATTTGCACTGTCATGTGCATTAATTGATGATTTAAAATTGCCTATAATAGCAACTGAATTATTCATTGTTTTATCAAATTGCATTCGAGTGACATCGTTTTACACCTTTATAATTCAGAATACTTATATGTGATAATATAAACAGTTATAAATTGTACATTACGTACCTTATTGGTTGGATACCAGTACTTCGAAGACACTTGATTTGTGAGGAATCCTCGTATTCGTGTAACAAAATGTTGTTTTGAAAGATTTAGTTTAAATAGCAAACACAATTTCTGTTGATTATGATGAGAGGGAAACACGTCATATTCTTACTTCTAGTGTTGTAATAATTATGTCGCTTGCCGAAGATTTAAAATCCTTCGTTTTGTTATCAGTTTTTTGATATGCTCGTGCAATTCTTAATTCATTTCAAACATCTCCACCACAAATTAGTTTTTGGAATTCTGACTTTTGTGGAAGACAACAAGCTAACCTCAGGATGAGGTAAAATCCATAAAACACAAGGGCTAGCTATGAATAACACATATAAGCAATTTCCAATCAACCAAGGAATCCGCGATTTATATATGTCATTATATGTGCACAAACTTGTCTAAATATACGGTTATTAGAAAGCCTTTTCACAAAAAAAGGGAGAGCCTGCTATGGTTCGACACTTGTATTGAAAAGGGACTGAGGGTAAAACATGCATGATGAGTTTACTGGTCTTTAGTACCATCTTATTCTCAAGTAAAATATCGTGGTGGGGGGGGGGGCGGGTTGTAACGCGACAGAGAAACTTAAGAAGATGATGCTCGGTCTGAAGGCAAAGTTGCAACCACTGTTGATGGTATGTGTCATAAATTCACAGATCTGATATACTTGCTGAGCGAATTAAAGTAAGAAATTGTCCATGCATTATCTTTTTCAAGATATTGCTTGATCGCAAAAGGATGCACAAACTCACCGACTGTTGGGTCTAAAATTCCAAAGAGTACATGTTGCATTCTCATGAACGAAAAAAGGTCCAGGGGCATGTTTCATCAAAATATTTAAGTCGTATTTTTTACTTACCGATGACTTTTTAGGGTAAGAAACGACAAGTTTAGGGTAAGAAAAGTGTATCGCCATTCTATCAAAAGCTGGGTTATGCGATTGTTGTTTTAAGCGAATTTTAAGACATTGGTAAGTCAAAAATACGACTCAAATGTTTTGATGAACAGGCCCCAGAGTCCAAGGTATGTTGGTATGGAATACCAAGGGCCAAGAAAATTATTCAATGTTTTACAGACAAGGTTCAGTATTCAATGTTTTGGGACAATTGGGGGTTGCAATAAACTATTTTGTTGGATATATTACCCAAGAAAGGTACAATCAACGAAGCATACTATGCCAAGTTGCTAGACAATCTGAAGCAGTCCATACGTGAGAAACGTAGCGGCAAACGCTCAAAATGTGATCGCTGCTTGCAACTGAAAATTACATTAGTACACAATTGCCAAAGTACAATGGATGTTGTTGAGAAAAATGGGTATCAATTTAAATCACACCCTTCCTATCCACATGACCTTGCTGCTATCGACTTCTTTCCTAAAAAGGACACGAATGGTTGCAATTTTATGTCTCATGAAAGAAGTTATTGATGCAGTTTAGGTGTGGTTCTTTGGAAAGTTCTCGGACTTCTTTACTTCTGGACTGATGTCACTTGACCACCTGTAACGTTGATTAATTTGAGTTTAACTTCTTTTTCAACTGCTATGGTCATATCGTTTGGTCAAAGCACATATGCCTGGGTGGAAAGTATTTCAAGAGAAAAGATGTCGATCTAAACATAAAAAGTTAGGTCAGTTATTCATTGACCCATGCTCTATTTGAGCATTTAGGCAGATTACATAAAATACATATTATTGTATTGTATTATATGTCATGTAAATTAACAGTGAAGAAGCCATTTTTAGCGCGGCAAAAGTGTTAATATTGGTGTTTTGTATTAAACATATCCACCCCACAAAAAAGAGCTTAAACACTTTATGACTAAAATAAGCCTTAAAATGTCTTTATACCCTCTATAACACCTATTATCCAAAGTGTCCCTTGTCCATGTAAGACTTAAAACTTTCACGTAAAAATATACCAATGATGTACTCCAATGTGGACTCATTATCAAAGAATCGGGTACATGGTTTCTGTCAAAGAGAGAAAATGCTTATCTCTCCTAGAAAATAATCAATTTGGATTTTCTTCAGTACTTAATTTATGGGATTGGGGATTTATTACCATTCATACGGTAATTAGGACCGTTTTGGAAATATATATTTTCAAGGTTATGTCATTTATTTACTTGTTGAATCATGTAGTTTTAATAAGAAGTTGAGATACATTTGAAAATACAATATTAAGTGCAGAAGATTTGCAGAAATGAAAAACATTTACATCATTTTTGCATATTTGAGAATTTGGCGGCCATTTTGAAAATTAAAAAAAAAATGACAAAAAAGCCTATTATAAGCATGGCAACACTTTTAGATTTAATATACTCAATTTTCCTAAGAAATGATCTCATTTACATACAGAACATGATTACAAATTATAGGGCAGTGATATTTCGATATTTAGTCAAGTGGTCATTTTGCGGCGGCCATCTTGCAAAATCATTTGAAATGTCGAATATATCCTAAATTGTCGATAGTCAACACTTTGACTTTTATTACAAGGCATCTAATAAACACTTTAAAACAAATTCTAGCAATTATTCGCTGTGGAAATGATTTCCAAATGCAAAGTAAATATAAACAAAGGCAATATCTATACTATTTTTCTCTTGTTTGACATATTCAAGGGGCATAATTCGTGCTAATTTTGGTGTGAAATTATCTTTTACTATTTAACAATATGAATTGATAAAATCTATAAGCATTTTGGTCATTTGCGCTTAAATTTGGGTTATTTTGGATCCCATGGATGTGTATAAGGTGAGTTATAAACAAGCATTTTTTGTAATTCAAGGGGAGATAATCAATCGTTCCGCATATGCTTATCCAGCACTTATATATCAAACAACAAGTTGCGTTTTAAAGGGAATTTATCAAGCTTTACAATGATATAGGTGTCATAAAATCCCGGTAGGGGGGGACCTAGGGTGTAGCCAGCCCACGGACTAATTATATAATTGTTCATGCAAAGCTTTTCTGGCACACGAAGTAGTACTCGGTAGAAGAGCAAGAAACATCGGCCCATGTATAATCTAAATCCCTCAGCACTGCGACACAGTATTCCTCTACACCATTCGGTTCCTCATGGTGCCAGTCAGTTACGTTAGGATGGCTGCCATCATGACCCCACACCCACTCGTAACTAGACGGAATGTACTCTAAACCGATGTATACACCAACAACTGAAAGGAAAATTAATTAGAAAAACGTACAAGAACGAAGAAAGAAATGCGTTTTTATTGTTTAAATAGTGCAACAATAGCATATAAAAAGCATGTGTTACCGTTTTAATGCATTAGATAACAATAACGAACTGGCCTGCAACAAGTCTTCAATTATACAAATTTGTAAAAAAGATAACACACCAAAGACATCCACATACGTTATATTGCGATACTCTTTTTTTATCCTGTTGATATTACTATTAATTATTGGACAAGGGGAGCAAAACGTTTTCAGAATATATCACTGTAACAATAAAACTTTAATTGGACAATGGAAAAAATATAAGCATAGTTAAGCTCACATCATAGTCACATCCTGCAGACTACGCAGTTTGACCATAGTCGATAGTTTTCGCATATTCGTGTGTGTAAATACTGAAATATGATTATTAAATCTGTGTCGTAAATAAAGAAGCATAGAAAGGGTTTGGCAAGCCACATTGGCTTTAGAAAGGGGTGGGTTTCCATAAGGCTGTTTTCCTGGAACCTAAATTTTCCAATGATATTTTTAGTACAAATATATAGATACATAAAGGGGACGTGTTATGCCGAAAAGTCTGAATCGAACGGACCTATGAACGGAATTATGTTTTGTATAAAAATTATGAGCCCACGTTAAGATGAGATGAAATCCATTAGCTTGCTTATGATACATATCAAAATATTTGGCATTTTATGTATGCAATTTTTCAATTTTTTTTGTATATATTTTCTTCCCCCAACTTTGAGGAAAACATCAACACGTTTTTATAAAGCGACATATTGAAATAATATTTTAGATTAGAAATTGTTAATAATTCGTCATTGTAAAATTATGAGGGATTTTTGATAGTTAGTGGTTATGCGGGAGTATTTACTATTACATTTTCCCGGCATCTGTCAGATTTTGTCAAGTACAAGTACAAAACTCTTTATTGACTCTAGGTACATTGTTGTACAACATGAGGCATGCATAAGATAATCATAATAAACATAATCCAATTGAGATGGAAACTTGAATAAGATTATCATAATTAACATAATCCAATTGAGGTGGAAACTTGAATAAGATTATCATAATTAACATAATCCAATTTAGATGGGAACACGTGATTTTGTCCTACAGCCTTTTTAAGTCATTTTATTATTATTTTGGTGTGATACTTGTGTGGCTTTATTTTGGGAAAATACTTAGACTACAGTATGCTATAATTTTGGTCATATAGGCCTAACTGTGATTGCAGAGGGTGCACATGCATGGATCAGGATGTGTGTCTGATTGCACAGTTTGATTCATCCCCGGGCGTCCTATGTTACTTGATCACGGTGGGGATTGTCCACTAAACGTCCGCACTATGAACAAGATACAACGTGAGGTCTGATTGGTCCTTAATGTAACGATTAAGAATTATTTTTCTTATTCATAAAAATGTTATTTTGTCAAACAATTGCAGTGTTTTCTTGTAAGAATTTAGTACATTTTGGCAGTCCAAGAGCTATTCTTAGATATAAGTAGTAGTATAGGGGCTACTTTAAATGTAAACAAAGATGACGTAATCGCTGTCATATTTTTACCTTATATGGTAACTCATTTACATATAAGGATATTTCTATTTTTAGAACAGCGGCCATGTTGAATGACCTACTTTTTCGGCAGTGTTAAAAATAGATATGACATAATTTCTATTTTTAGACAGCCATGACCTATTTTTAGAATAAATAAAAAAAATATAAATATCTTATAAACATAATTAAATAAAGTTAAATACAAAATGAATTCTACCTTTTATCCATTCAACGTAGATCACTGATATGTTACTCACATAATCTCACAAAAAGTACATGTTATCCCTTCAACGTCCAAACTAGAAATGATTAAAAATGAATGTGCGCATGCGTCGATTCATGTCCAGACACGTTCGTAACAGGTGCAGTTGACGTCATTTTTAATGCGCGATGCACTCGGTAATTGACGGCTGACCTTTTATATAATACCCATGACAGATGAAGCACTGGGTGAATGACAGTTGACATCGTACAGTTGACGTCATAGTCTAGACATTTTTGACAGATGAAGCACTGGGTAAATGACAGTTGACATCGTACAGTTGACGTCATAGGCTAGACATTTTTGACAGGCGACGCACTCTGTAATTGACGGCTGACCTAGTACGGTTTATATAATACGGGGTGACGCAATGTCTGGCCAGCTGACAGGTGTACTATAACGCATATTTTAAAGGCGACGTACTGTCTGATACTTTACATAACGACCCCTATCCACGTTTTTGACGTCACTTTTAAAATCTACATTGCATAGGCTGGTTATACAACGTGTATAGCCTCGTTTTGATGTAGAATGACTAAAAATGTTACAGATTTAGCGATAAAATGAACGTCAAAATCGGTTTTTCGTCTTTTTTGCAACCGTTTACGATATCGATTTTGTTTATTTGTGTTTCAAATGAAAGTCCTCCTAAAACTCTTCAAAATTAACCCTAGGTTGCCGATTCGATTTTCGACCGTTTCCGAGTTATGACGTAACAGAGATTTTTAAACTTTAATTTTCAACTTCGAGTAACCCGTCTAAGTTATATACCGTTGGAAAGGTCTCGACGCGCTGATTCTAAAAATATATAGTTTTATATGCCTAAGGCTTACCGTTTCCGATTTATAAGGGTTTATATAAAGTCACGTGACCTAAAATAAAATCGAAAAAACGCGATTTCTCGCTTATTTACCAACCGATTTACGTAATTCCGGTACCGTCGGAAAGGTATTCTTATAAGCTTTCTGATGAATAGGCTGACGACACTGTTTTAACGATATCGAGTTTTAGCACGTTTCTAATAAAGTTCAAATAACCAATACAAATATCTCACAAAACGAAAAAATATAAATACCTGTTATCCCTTCAACGTCTGTCAACGAAATGAAATTTTACCCGCATGCTCTCACAAAAATACGTGTTATTCCTTCAACGTCCAAACTAGAAATGATTCAAAATACCAATTGCGCATGCGTCACCCTCGATTCGTGTTCGGACACGTTCGGAAACAGGTGCGATTGGCGTCATAGCGAGGCGAGGCACTCGGAAATAGACAACTGACGTACTCGGTAACTGACAGAGCTCTGACAGGTACAGCTTATATAACGATACATTGTTGTCTGACGACGTACTGTCTGAGAATTGACAGGTGTACTATAGTGACACATTGTTGTCTGGTGACGTTCTGTCTGAGCATTGACAGATGCACTACAACGATGCATTGTTCTCTTCTGACGTGTTCGGTAACTGACAGCTGACAGGTGCAGTATAACAACGCATCATTGTATTCATGACAGGCGACGCATTGACAGTTGACAGGTGTACCTAGATACTTTTGACCAATCAAATCGCGAATTGAAAACGAGGCTCGTCGTAAAGTATATAAGAGCAGGCACGATCACTGGTCGTTATTCTGACTTCAGAACTCGAACCAGTAACATGGAAAATATTTCAGCTACTTTCGAGATGATGGTGAATAATTTCACCGATGCCGACGAACTTATGGACTTTGCGGCAACGATGGGGATACAAGATACCCCTATGGTGAGATTCCGGTTATTTCAATTAAGGAATCCGGAATATGGGAATGACTTTGTGATTGAACAATACGACGCCATTTTGGAGCAATTGAACGATAGTGAAGATAACGAGATAACGTTGAATAACATCACCGATGCTGACGAACTCATGGACTTTGCGGCAACGATGGGGATACAAGAGACCCCTACAGTGAGATTCCGGTTATTTCAATTAAGAAATCCGGAATATGGTAATGGCTTTGTGACTGAACAATGCGATGCCATTTTGGAACAATTGAACGGCAGTGAAGAGATTGAGCGACAAAAAGAGATAGAAGCGTGTGTCGAGGCCTTACTGTACGATGAAGAGGCGGAAGAAGCGACGCGTCAGTGTATAGAGGACGGAGAATGGAATCCACCTTCGCCAATACAAGTAGGAGGTGGGGACGAACCTCAACCGGGACCCTCAAGACTTCGATATAACATAGCGAAAAGGGGAGAGAGGACTTACGCCAAAAATGCGGCCGTAGACAGGACGTATAAGATCAAGATCGACGAAAGCCATAATGGTCAAAGATTACAGGACGTGAGAGATGGCCTGCACCACATGTTCCAGGACGTTTTGGAAGAGGTCCGGGGCAATTTAGCGGGGAATGACATAGGTCGTGTAGTTATTCATCATCCAGGACTGCACGACCCTATCGTCGTTCCTCTTCAACCCTGGGATCAGTTAACGGCGGAAATAGTGTTGGAGATTATCGAAAATAGTAATCAAGGTCTCTCTATAGACGAAGGTTTTGAGATTACCATAGGTACGATCGAGTTGCCGAAAGGGGGAGCAAGACGCAAAATTACGAAACTGATGGGTAAAAAGAATTCGCTTGACTTGAAAAAAACGATCGTAACGATAGAAAATGATGACCAGCTATGTATGGCGAGGGCTATTGGTGTTAGCTGGGCCAAATTAAAGAGATGTTCTACGGACGAATGGAAAGAGATAACAAAAACCAGAAATAAAAGATCGAATTTAGAGCTTAAAACCAAAAGGTGCCTTTAACCTATTATCAAGATCTGTGTAATAAAAATTTAAAGCAGCAGAAACAATTAGCGGTGGCAATAAGTCAGTTAGCGAGTGTACCTACGGACAGACCAGCCAGTTTGAATGACGTAGCGGCGTTCGAAGAACTCCTGGGTGTTCGCGTGATGGTGGTGAGTGCTCGTTTAGGCAACAAATTTATAACGGCACCGAGCAGCGATGATCGTCCATTCATCTACGGTTATTTAGTAGACGACGACCACTTTCACGCCATTACCAGCATCACGGGGTTCTTCAGCGCCAGTTACTTTTGCGATAAATGCCTCATACATTACAACAACAAAGAACGACACGAATGCGACGTAAAATGTTTAGTGTGTAAGCGAAACCTATGTTACGACGAGGAAGAAGTGAAATGCGACGACTGTAATATGACGTGCAGATCGTCGGAGTGTTACGCGGAGCATAAAAAAGAACCGGTATACCGAAACGGGAAAAAGAAAGGACAACCCAGAGGACCATCAGAGTGCGAGAAGTATTGGAAATGCCCTACATGTTATAAAGTGATAAGAACTGACCGGAGAAAAAAGGAGGAACACGAGTGCGGAGAATACAAGTGTACATCTTGTCATAGATATGTTCAAGACGACCACAAATGTTTTTTAAGAGCAGCACCCGCGAAAGAACATTATATTCCCAAGTTTATTTTTTTCGATTTCGAATGTTCTCAAGATGAAATAGCGGAGTGCGAGTTAGGATATGTTCCCGTTTCTAAACTGGATTGTAAAGACTGCCAATCGCTTGAGGTAGATAGATAGATAGATTTTATTTAGGTAAAAGATTAATGACAATACATGGTAAAACATAAAATAAAGGATCACAGTGTAGCAAGCAAATAAAATATCGTAAAACACATGATCACAGTTTTTTACTAGGTACCATGTCTGCCACATCCCTACCTAGGATAACGCAAAAAAGAGAAAAGCGATCTCTTATTTCCATTGCGGTCCTAAGTACGGGTGTGGCCGACATAGAGGGACATGGTGATTAACATATTTGAATATAAAATTTCATAAAACATATCAATATCACAGCAATGTCACATCATTATTATCACAGTAACATTCGAGCAAGTTTTACAAGGTTTTGACTAAATGAGCTTTAATTTTTGCTTTGAACTGAGTGACAGACTCTAAAGCTTTGATATCATATCGGCCGGTAAACGATTCCAAAGACTGCAACCCATGTAAGAAAATGACTTCCTTCCATGGGATCCAACCTTGGGAAGCGCAAAACAGCCACTGCTACAAAATCTCGTATTATAATTATTTGAAGATGCCGGAGCTGTAAAGTGCTCTTTCATATAATCAGGTGATTTTCCATTTTTGATTTTGAACACATGCATCAGCGTTATCTCTTCTACTCTTTTGGAAACAGGCAACCAGTTTAAAATTTTGAAATGTTTATCTAAAATACGGGATCTGTGGGGCAACTCTAGAAAAAACCTTATCATTTTATTTTGCATAATTTGCAATTTATCAGTCCATTTCTTATTCAAACCAAAATACCAAAATGAACAGGCGTAGTCAAAATGGCACTGAATCAATGATGAAACAAGTAGTTTTCTGGTATGAGATGTTAAAAATTTGCTTTTACGATACAAGAACTTGAGGCGTGCGTTTGCTTTGTTGAGTAATGATTTTACCATTAATTCACCGGAAAAGTTTTGATCTAGAGAAGCTCCTAGATATTTAACAAATGAAGTTGAATTAATTTGACTACCATTGCATGAAACATTTATATTTGCATTCGATTTAAGCTTTTGCTTCGTACCAAAAAGAATACATTCGGTTTTACCAAGATGTAAAGATAATTTATTGTCAATAAGTCAAGATCTAACAATGTTAAGATCCTCAGATAATGCCTTTTCGACAGACTCCCTGTCTCTACCAGAAAATAGTATTGCGGAATCATCTGCATAGAGAAAAAGTTTGTTTTTTACCACAGCAGCCATATCATTAACATAAATCAGAAATAACAGTGGACCAAGTATAGAACCCTGGGGAACACCACATGTAATGTTAGAAAGTGAAGACTGAACTTTATTAACATCAACTAGTTGTTTTCTATCGCTGAGATAAGAAGAAAACCAGTTTGTAATGTCCTTCCCCAGACCTATTGATTCGAGTTTCATAAGAAGTATTGAGTGGTCGACAGTATCAAACGCTTTTTGTAGATCAAGCAGTACCATACCTACAAAGTTACCTTTATCCATTTGAAATCTAATGTAATCTGAAAGGTGGATGAGACAGGTGTCTGTGGAATAACCTCTTCGGAAACCAGATTGAAGATTGTACAATAGGTCTTTTTCTGTAAGATATTTTTCTACTTGATCAAAAACAACTCTTTCAAATATTTTTGAAATAACACTGAAAATAGATACTGGTCGATAATTTCCAACGCAAGTTTTATCACTCTTCTTATATAAAGGAACGACTCTAGCTGATTTTAAATCAGGTGGAACAATTCCCTGAATTAAAGACAACTTGATAATATGAGTCAAAGGGCATGCAATTATCGAAGAACAGTCTTTAATAAAACGTGCTGGAATACCATCTAAACCAGTTGACTTGTTTGCATCTAATTTATTCAAATATTTCAAAACTGTGTTTTCACCGACTAAATTAAAAGAAAAACTATTTCTACTTACACCCTTTCTGGCATAAAATGAATCAATAAAGTCTCTCCCAAATGCAAAAGATGGAGATGGTAAATTAGACACAAGATTTGCAGCTACTGTTGTAAAAAAAGTATTAAATCCTTCAGCTACTGTTTGTTTATCAAAACATAAACAGTTATTTAGATTTAATACTATGTTCTCACATAGGTATGTAAATCTTGCTCTAAATGTCGACATTGTAAAACATCGTGGTGTGTCGGACCGTATATGGTACAAAAACGAATATGGTACAAATTTGTATCATATTCGGCCGAATATGGTACAACTGTCTATTTGTACCATTTACGTATCTGCAGTTTTGGGGTAAAATGCCCGACCGAATATGGTACAAACTTGTACCATATTCGGATGAAAAATGTACCACATTCGTCCCGAATATGGTACACATCATCGTCATCGTCATCGTCACCGTCACTGTCATCGTCATCGTCATCGTCATCATCATCATCATCATCATCATCATCATCATCATCATCATCATCATCATCATCATCATCATCATCATCATCATCATCATCATCATCATCATCATCATCAACAACAGCATCAGCATCAGCATCGTCGGCTTCGGACTCACTGTATTTTTGTAAACAGAGATTTCGCCTCAAAACTCAATAGACCGTAGACCAGGTGATCAGACTTTCACGTATATAGCATTTCAATTCGTCGAAGGTAAGAAGTTTAGCAGATATCGACTGAGTGAAAAGATACTGTCATCGATCTTGCGACTCGGGTTCGAGTCCTCCGAGTACCTTTAGTTTTTCTGCTAAGTTTGTATTTTAACCCATTACCAGACAGCAAACTTTAAGACTTGTCCAAATAAAAAAAATGTTGCAGACGACAATTTCAAGTGAATTAAATTTTACCTTTTTCCAATATATCTGTGTATAAAAATGTGGGAAATGAAGAAATTGCTTGACACAAGAAATTTCTTCATTAACCACAATATTTAACAAAGTCATCATCTTGTAGGGCGCCAAAAAGCCACATAATGTAGGAAGGGGTTAAAATGTTGTACACGGGTCACGGGTACATGCGCCCTTGCCAATGTCACATCAGAAAACTTGCACAATTGCTGTTGGCGCATGCAAGAAGGGAAGGGAGAAGCAATTCGGCAATCGAATGAGTGCTTTAACGTTTTATTATCTAAAGGCCCGGTCACATATGATTCCGCGGCCATTCCGCATCCATATCACGTCTAAAATGAGCCACCCGTGGATTTGTTCAAGATCGCTTGATATCTTTGTTCAAGTCGATCAGATCTGAAGTTTGAAAATAGCATTACATGCGTTTTGGACGGTTTATTCGCGATTAGGAAGTGGAATGGCAGTGCTTTGGTCGTGCTATGGCAGTGCTATGGTCGTGCTATGGCAGTGATTCAGACGCGATCTGGACGCGGTATCTTGTCGCGCGTTTTAACACTAGACGCGGTAAGAAGTTGTAGGCCGTGTTACGGCAGTGGAACAGCCGGCGGCGGTCATACCTCGTCCACTCCGCGTCCACAGCACGGCTAAAACGAAATTGACCCAAAGTTACTGCGTCCAACCAAGTCCCAGATATTCTCAAAATTTTAGCCATGATATGGACGCGGAATGGCCGGGGGAATCGTATTGGACCAGGCCTTAAGGCGTAACGGATGAGATGGAAACAGATACGGCCACCGAGTAAAACGACTATTCGGAGACTGACAATATCTAGATTGTTGTATGACTTGTAAATTTTCTGTATGAAAACGTTTTGAATGGTGATGAAGAAATATATGTATTACAAAATTGAAAAGATTATGAATATTGATCATTACAAAAAGTAATAAGGGAAACATGAAAAGAGCAAAATACATTAGGGCCTACATTTCTTTTTTCGCAAAAAAATGATAAGAAATGATGAACCATTAAAAACTAGCTGTACACTGGTTACGAACCACTGGTCTGACCCACCCCGCTAACAGGCAAAGCTTTGTAATTCACTATGCTACCCAATAGGCCATTGCGGATATACGTTTCACAAATAATGGATATAAAAACACATATATTTAATTGATAATAAGTCTGCCCCTCCTATAGAAGAAGGAGGAGGAGGAGGAGGAGGAGGAGGAGGAGGAGGAGGAGGAGGAGGAGGAGGAGGATGAGGAGGAGGAGGGAGGAGGAGGAGGAGGAGGAGGAGGAGGAGGAGGAGGAGGAGGAGGAGGAGGAGGAGGAGGAGGCGGCGGGGGAGGAGGAGGAGGAGGCGGGGGGAGGAGGAGGAGGAGGCGGGGGAGGGGAGGGGGAGGCGGAGGGGGAGGAGGAGGAGGCCTTCTTCTTCTTCTTCTTCTTCTTCTTCTCTTTCTTCTTCTTCTTCTTCTTCTACTTCTTCTTCTTCTCCTTCTTCTCCTTCTTCTTTTTCTTTTTTCTCATTTTTTCTCTTTCTTCTCCCTTTTCTTCCTCTTCTTCCTCTTCTTGTTTTTCTTCTTCTTGTTTTTCTTCTTCTTCTTCTTCTTCTTCTTCTTCTTCTTCTTCTTCTTCTTCTCCTTCTTCTTTTTTC
>CAVMGG010000211.1:0-39595 GCA_963680895.1 Fragum sueziense
GGTATAGAGCAACTTGCTACTACGGCAAGTCTTGTGATAAACAAGCATATTCTAGCCATATTAAGCCAGAATCTTTGTGCAAATGAGTACACGAGAAATTCTTGCTC
Source organism: Fragum sueziense (assembly GCA_963680895.1). NCBI lineage: Eukaryota > Metazoa > Mollusca > Bivalvia > Cardiida > Cardiidae > Fragum > Fragum sueziense. The sequence continues at coordinate 108 of CAVMGG010000211.1, forward strand.
TGCTTTCGTTTTTTGGACGCTCAATAAGTATCCATTGTGCCATACTACAGTACAGTACACAAATCAGCTCTATACCAGCACCAACCGGCACCATTTCTCCATATCATGTGGGACCAAAGCAACGCCGGCACCAACCGGCACCAAAGAGTATAAATATAGCTGCAACCCACACCTATCCACCAAACATCAGAAAAGCTCATCCAGCTTTCTCAGACACCTCTGAAGAGTTCTAACACGAGAACGAAACCGGTCAGGGATAGATGGAAAAGAGTCCAAGCAACTCTCGGAAGACCACCCAGACAAAAGCAAGTCTACAGGAGACTTGATACCCAGTTACATGCTTCGTCAGACACCCACAGAAAAACGAGTTCGATGTCTACACAGAGAAAAGCATATCTTCACCTTGAAGCATGCCTCCACAGACCAGCAAGGCGATTAGCTCGACTCTTCTGAGACTTGCTTCCTTGCATCTCACACACTGCCTTCTAAACAGGTAGAAGCATGTCACCAACGTCCATACATGCAAACAGCTTACACCATAGAAGACAAACAGTCCTACGAGTAGCATCACTGCTCAGGTGAAGCATTAACAGAGCAGGTCTTGAAAGATCTCCTTGGCTTCACCCTCACAGAATATATATATATGTTGCTCTGCAGCAGCAGTATCATCTCTGAGGTCTGGTAAATGACGAAGCAAGTCTAGGAAGACCAGCTCACCAACCTCAATAGGGATAAATGTCCCATCATAAGAGAAGCATCTCTTCCATGTCTCAGTCAATAACAAGCATGTCTCAAGGCAACTCGTCAGCCAATTCCTATCGTATCTATATTCTGCATTCATTGAGACCCTTTGGACATGCTTGTTTTCACACAACAAAAGAGAATCCAAATAGTACTGGAAGCGCGCCTCCCAATACATCTACCATTTGGGGCTCTTCTATGCTCGACTAGACATCTTTTAAGTTGTCCTAGTTGCAAAGACATCAAACGTATGTCCGTAGAACACTTGTCTACTCAAGTGCGCAGTTGGAGACTAATGTCACCCAAATCTTCTCAACCGAGAAAAGAAAGTGATCCTTCAGCAAATTGTCTATAAAAAGCAAAAATGCTTCGACTTTTGTTTTTATTCTTCCCACCTCTACACTCAAATGAGCATGCTATCTCTAGTGAATAGACCTAATGCAAGTCTCTACCCCATGGCAAAAAACATGGGCTTCATCCATCCTTCAATGATAGCACAAGAGTTAGTATTAGAAGAACCATCTTAACACAGTCCCGATCTTTTAGTAAATATATTACAATGAGATCGTTGAAAATACAGCAAATGCCCATATCACTGGGCCTCTCCCTAAGAAAGCAGCAGTTTTTGCTGCCACCGAATATGCTGTAAGCTCCTTAACAGGGAGCAAAACTGGATCGCTCCTATCATTAACACTCCTTCCAGTCAGGATCTACATATCAGTAGAACATGAGAAACTCCCATCAGCCAATTCGTTCTCTACTTGTAATATTTTTTGAGTTTCCTTGTTATACTGTGTGTGACGTAAAAATAATATTTGGCAAAAGACACCACTCCTTCAATCATAAAGGATGCACAAAGACTGAATTTTAGATACACAGCGAGCGTACTGTCAAAACTATGTTCAAACATGAGCATAGCAACGTCATACAATGCAACTATACATTTCTGACGTTGCTAACGTCGTATCACGTAGCAACTTGCTACTACGGCAAGTCTTGTGATAAACAAGCATATTCTAGCCATATTAAGCCAGAATCTTTGTGCAAATGAGTACACGAGAAATTCTTGCTCTGCTTTCGTTTTTTGGACGCTCAATAAGTATCCATTGTGCCATACTACAGTACAGTACACAAAACAGCTCTATACCGGCACCAACCGGCACCATTTCTCCATATCATGTGGGACCAAAGCAACGCCGGCACCAACCGGCACCAAAGAGTATAAATATAGCTGCAACCCACACCTATCCACCAAACATCAGAAAAGCTCATCCAGCTTTCTCAGACACCTCTGAAGAGTTCTAACACGAGAACGAAACCGGTCAGGGATAGATGGAAAAGAGTCCAAGCAACTCTCGGAAGACCACCCAGACAAAAGCAAGTCTACAGGAGACTTGATACCCAGTTACATGCTTCGTCAGACAGCCACAGAAAAACGAGTTCGATGTCTACACAGAGAAAAGCATATCTTCACCTTGAAGCATGCCTCCACAGACCAGCAAGGCGATTAGCTCGACTCTTCTGAGACTTGCTTCCTTGCATCTCACACACTGCCTTCTAAACAGGTAGAAGCATGTCACCAACGTCCATACATGCAAACAGCTTACACCATAGAAGACAAACAGTCCTACGAGTAGCATCACTGCTCAGGTGAAGCATTAACAGAGCAGGTCTTGAAAGATCTCCTTGGCTTCACCCTCACAGAATATATATATGTTGCTCTGCAGCAGCAGTATCATCTCTGAGGTCTGGTAAATGACGAAGCAAGTCTAGGAAGACCAGCTCACCAACCTCAATAGGGATAAATGTCCCATCATAAGAGAAGCATCTCTTCCATGTCTCAGTCAATAACAAGCATGTCTCAAGGCAACTCGTCAGCCAATTCCTATCGTAAAATTTAGTATTTGTTGAACATATTTGGTGTTGATGAGATTATTTTGTTGCTTTTCAACAAAAACCTCGTTATTGCAGCTTTACCTAATACCACACAGTGACGCCTTTTGATGCCCCTCGAGATAAAGGCTTTGGAAAACATTGTGGAAAATGAAGAAATTGCTTGTCACAAGCAATTTCTACATTTGCCACAATATTTTCTGTCCCAAAAGACCAAAAAATCTAAAATTCAATTCACTTGAATTGTCATTTGCAACATCTTAGAATTTGTACAAGTCTTGAATTGTGCCTGGTAATGGGTTAAAACAATGCTGATTGGAAAAAACACTGCCCAAGTGGAGTCATTACATGTGCAGATGTCCCTGGTTAACGTTGTAACATTATATTATTTATCTTCTCTGGTCCAAATTGAAGGAAACAACAGATGACAAAATATGTGTGACCATGATCATATAAGTCTTGAATGTTATAAGTTATAATATTGAAAGCACTGCGAGAAAAGGAGAAATGCTGGTTATCAGCAATTTCCTCTTTTTCTCTTCATGCTTTTCAATGGTACATTTCTCATAGATGTCAATATCAAGGCCTGTCAAGGAAAGAATTCGGTAAATCTAGGAATTATGGACTCAACAAATTTATACAGAAGCACTTGGGTATGCACAAATGTACAGATTGATTGATTGGAGTTTTACGTCCCACTAACAGCTAAGGTCATATGGAGACAGGACCTCAGTTTAACCCTTTCCCAAACAAGACCTTGTTTTGACGTCCCTAATAGAAAGGCTTGGGAAAACATTGAAACAAAAGAAGAAACTGCTGATAACCAGCAGTTTCTCCTTTTGTCTCAATATTTTCTGTGCTATATTTTACACAAAATGTATCTTAAATAACTTCCATTTAGTAAATTGGTGCAGTTTTTGAAGAGGATCACCCTAAAATTTTGCCGTTTGGGAAAGTGTTTAAGTCTCGTCCGAAAGAATGACAAATGTACAGAGAAGCACTATTGTTGTGTCAGTTCGTATCAGGGTTAAGTCACTTTATCCTTCTTTCCAAACAGCGTCCATTTAACAATTTTCCAGTCACATAATGTTGTCTTGTGCACCTTATCATGTGGTTAAGGTATTTCTACACTAGTACAAACACAACATCCAATCAGAGCCACCAGCTGCTCATCTCTAACCCATTACCAGACAGAAACAGTTTAAACTGACCCAAATTCAAAGATGTTTGCAGATGACAATTTGAAGTGCTTGAAACTTAAAACATTTTGGTCTTTTGGGGGTAAAGAACATTGAGGAAACAAGCAATTTCTTCATTTTCCACAATTTTTTCAAAAGCCTTTAACCTATCAGATGTCGAAAGGTGACCTTGTACGAAAATGGGTTAAGATGAGTAAAATCCATCGTTAGAATCATATTGGCCCAGCCAGGGTTTGAATCTTCAACCTTTGGATTGATTGATTCAGAAGTTACCAACTAAAGGCATTTCTTGTTTATATCACGGCCAGGGTCCATCTAAAACAGGAGACCCGTGCAGTATAAATTTGAATGCGATGTGGATGCGGAATCATATGTGACCGGGCCTTAAGCTATCTGAGCTCGACAATGACTATAGCGCAGGATAAATGACCTGGCAGAGCATCTCTAGCTAATTAAAAGAGATGCTCTGCCAGGTCATTTATTGTAGGCAATACTTTGAGGTTTGGCTTATTTCAATAAATACAGAGCAATCAGTATTTTCATGTTTTATTTTCACTTCATTGAAATGTTTTTATAAATCATTAAACAACAAAGGAAACGAGGGTCCGTCCAACACTGGTCAGTATGGGGGTAAAACAACAATCACAACACTTTCCCAAACAAGGCCTGGTTGTGAAGTCTCCATTAAAACATTGATGCAAAAGAAGAAAATGCTGGTCACCAGCATTTTCTCCTTTTACCTCAAAGTGTTCTGTGCTATATCATTCCAGTAGTAACATCCATTTAGACATCTTACGCAGCTTTCGAATTACAATATCCTACAATTTGTCGTTTGGGAAAGGGTTAAACAATCTTACAAAATCATCAACAAACCAGAGCAGCAGATAAGAGAGGGTTAAGATATTCTGAAATTTTTAGATCAAATCCAAACCCTATATTGTAAGTACTCATATAAATTGTCTCTACGAGACTATTAGAATGGGTACCCACAACATAGGGTTTGATAAACATGTGGTGATTTTTTCATTTTGAAAAGCCATTGACCCATCTTATCTGTAGCTCTGACAAATGTTACAAAATCAACAAATGTTACAAAATCATCAACAAATGTTACAAAATCAACAAATGTTACAAAACCATGAACAAATGTTACCATAACAAATTTAATACTACAAGAAATACATTGTTATGCAGAAAAAATACCAAACCTTGATAAAAAAAACAAAAAATTTCATGCAATTCATTAAATTATAACAGTACAAAACAAGTTTTAAAAGAAATGTTACAATTTATATTCAATGGTCACCTCAAATAGATAAGTTTGATAAAATTGACAATGAAATCTTGATAGGAAGCATTTTCTCATTTTCCCTTTTGTTTCCTGTACTATGATAATTTCATGTTATTCCTGACTAGAAAGCTTTTTTTTTTTAACCCTTTTGCCAAACAAGAACTTGTTTTGATATGTCTATCAGATTAAGCTGAGGCAAACATTGAGGCAAAGAAGAAAATGCTGAAAATCAGTGTTGTTTTTTCTATGCTGTATTATACACAAATTATATCGTTATAAATATTTTGTCGTCAGCAGTAGCTTTAAAATTGTATTACCCTGAAATTTTGTCATTTATGAAAGGGTTAAAACTAAATTAAAACATTGATGATAGATGCAAAATTGCAAAATGTATTCAAAAGCTTGGTGCAAAGCTTTTGTAAATGATTATCAATTTACCAGTATATGCACTAACAATACTTTCGGGCAAAAGGGAACCATTCTATCCAGTTAACCATGGCATAATTTTGGACAAACAAATAGTATTTCGTGGGTGTTGCTATAAAATCTCATAACTACGGCTTGATTCAGGCTGTAATTACGACATTTTAAATCAACATTGTCATTTATCAAAACATGATCGTAAACCTAGTCTATTTTTAGCACAAAATTCATTACCATCCCTTTGGTTTGTATATTTATTAATGATCTTGGGTATACATGTATAAACAAATGACAGTGAAAATATGAAGTAAATACAAACAAAATGACTTAATAAAGTAAAACAATGAGACCCAGTAAAATGTCCAGCTAGGACTGAAAAATAAACATAAAAGACTCCTAATACCCGCAAATTACACAGTATTTAACTCTTTCCTTATCTGCAAAAATTTGTACCATTCCTTTTTGAGTGCTGCTACACACTGCAAAATTCATATTAATGAAAGAAAATAGAGTGCATTATAGCCAAGAAAATATTGAGGCAATAGAACAAAGTGTTGATTATCAGCATTTTCCTCTTTTGCCACAATATTTACCAAAGTCTTCTCTAGAGATAAGGGACATCAAAAGCCAGTCTTGTTTGGGAAAGAGTTAAAGGCCCAGTCACACATAACTCCGCATCACATCCCACTAAATTAAAACAAGAGCTGTCACTGTAAGATGACGATGCCCCCGACACCGCTTTGATCGTCATAAGGTCAAGGTCATCCAGGGGTCAAGGTCACCAAAGTATGTGCCTACAGAAAGGTAATGTACCAAGGAATGTTGTGGTAAAGTATGAAGCGAATATGTTAAGTAATAAGGAAGTTATGGCCAATGTTAAAGTTTTTGGACGGAATGACGGACGGACAGACAGACAGACGGACGGACGGACGGACAAGTCAAATTTATGATGCCTCCCTATCGGGGGCATAATAATGCACGTTTGACCAGGTCTTGAACAAACAGCAGCTCATAGTTAATTTACACTCCTTTTCTAAGCAATGAAAGATTTGACAAGGCTTGAAAATAAAACTTTTGAAAACATTGAGGAAGAAATTAGCACCGGTGATCAGTATATCCTTTATTTATCAATTGAATATCTCTAAGAAGCAACCAACCTCAATTTAAGTCTGACAACAGCACTGTATGATGGCTTTTGAATGTTTTGATGTATTAACTCATTACACGGCAAAATTTTGGACTGGTCCCAATTCAAAGGTGTTCCAGATGACAATTTCAATTCAATTTCATTTTTTGGGGTAGAAAACATTGTGGGACGTCAAAAGGAGTCACTGTGTGGTAATTGGTTTACAATAACATTTGAGTAATGACCCTTCCCCAAGCAAGATTTGATTATGGCTTGGATAATATCTAGTCAAAAGTAGAAAATGCTGATGACCAGTATTTTCTCGCTTCTGGCTCAACATTTTCATGGCCATAACGACATATACAAATCATAATTTTATTAGAACCCATTTTATCATCTACAGCAGCTTTCAAATGGGAAGTCTTTAGAAAAGGATTGTGTATTCATTTGAATAATCACAAAGAGATTGATTGATTGATTAATTGATTGAATGGGATTTAATGCAGCCTTGAAAACTTTACTAGTCATATATCCGATACTGGTGAACCTGATCATGGATTCCTGGCAATCTCCCATCAGTACTACCAATCTGAGCCATCAGCTGATCTCTCATAATTTATTACGATTCACATCCTTCAGTGTGAGACAAATGACTTTTGCCAAATGTCAGAGAGGATATCGGTTAAGCTGTGGTACGAACCCTGGATTGATAGACTCTGATGTTACTCACAGAGCTTGTTTGGCACAATCAATGTCTCCGAGAGACAATTCCAATGAATATCCACAATACAATACAGGGTTTTTATTACAATATCTTTTTTCATTCCATTTTTCCATTTTCATTTCCATCGCTGCCATTTTTTATAGCTCTGCCAATTCTAATCATCCATCCAAATATACATGAGATACAACATTGACTCGTTATTTTGTATTCTTCATATAGCTGCAACAAACATACCACTAATATCAACAGTCTTTATCTCCGAAGTTATAGATAACAATCTTAAATTGATATTTCTGTACCAAACCTTGTATTGTGGGTACTCATTGGTATTTTCTCAAAGAGACGATTCCAATGAGAAACCACAATTCAGTATTTGATGTACAATAGCCGATTAACCATTTCCCAAACAAGAACTGGTTTTTATGTCCCTAATAGAAACATGAGGACCATGATGGTCCTATATCGCTCACCTGAACCAAAATGATATGAGCAACACTTTTGTTCAATATTCAATTAACCCTTTCCCAAACGGCAAAATTTTAAGGTAATCAACTTCAAAAACTGTCACAAATGACAAAATGGAAGTTAATAAAGATAGAATTTGTGAAGAATATGGCGTAGAAAATATTGAGACAAAAGGAGAAACTGCTGGTTATCAGCAGTTTCTTCTTTTGTTTCAATATTTTCCCAAGCCTTTTCTATTAGGGACGTCAAAACCAGGTCTTGTTTGGTAGAAGGTTAATATTTATGACTTTAAGACTGAGAACAAACTTATGGTCAATAGCATAGTGAGAATCCAACTTATACGAGATCTTATGGTGCCAACTGTGTCCAAGTTATGTCTTAATTGATAAATAATTGTAGATTCTAGAGTATAAACAATGTCGAAAGCAGCCGAAAAAGCAGGTTTTTTTTTCAAATTCAAGGGCACATAACTCTCGACTTCCTCAGATCAGACTGAAAATCAAACTCATCTGAGATCTTATGGTCCCAAACATTGTGTCCAAGTTTTGTCTTGATTAATTACTAATTGTAGAGTCTAGAGTGTAAAACAGGTCGAAAACAGCCGAAAATGGCAATTCTATCAAATTCAAGGGCACATAACTCTCCACTTTGTGATCTGATCAGACTGAAAATCAATCTCATCCGAGATCTTATGATCCCCAACATTGGGTCCAAGTTTTGTCTTGATTGATTAATAATTGTAGATTCTAGAGTGCAAACAAGGTCGAAAACAGCCGAAAATGGCAATTTTATCAAATTCAAGGGCACATAACTCTCGTTTTTCTGGTAAGGTCAGACTGAAAATCAAACTGATTCAAGATATTATGGTCTCCAACATTGTGTCCAAAATTTGTCTTGATTAGTCAATAATTGTAGATTCTAGAGTGTAAACAAGGTCGAAAACAGTCAAAAACGGCAACTTTGTCAACTTCAAGGGCACATAACTCTCAATTTTCTGGTTAGATCAGACTGAAAATCAAACTCATCCAAGATCTTATAATTCCAAACATTGTGTCCAAGTTTTGTCTTGATTGATTAATAATTGTAGATTCTAGAATGTTAACAAGATCGAAAACAGTCAAAAACGGCAATTTTGTCAAGTTCAAGGGCACATAACTCTCGACTTTCTGATCAGATCAGACTGAAAATCGAACTCATCCAAGATCTTATGATCCCCAACATTGTGTCCAAGTTTTGTCTTGATTGGTTAATAATTGTAGATTCTAGAGTGTAAACAAGGTCGAAAACTGCCAAAAATGGCAATTTTGTCAAATTCAAGGGCACATAACTCTCGTCTTTCTGATCAGATCAGACTGAAAATTGAACTCATCCGAGATCGTATGGTCTCCAACATTATGTCCAAGTTTTGTCTTGATTGATCAATAATTGTAGATGCTAGAGTGTTAACAAGGTTAAAACTAGCTATTTTTTATGTTCAAGGGCAAATAACTCCAGACTTTCAAGTCCGATCAGGCCCACAATCGAACTCATCCGAGAACTTATGACCATACTTGCTTTGACTAAGTTTGATTAAGATTGGCCAACTTTTGTGGATGCTAGAGTGTTAACACCAAATTGTTGACAGACAGACGGACAGACGGACAGATGGACGGACGACGGACATTGAGCGACCACAATAGCTCACCTTGAGCACTTCGTGCTCAGGTGAGCTAATGATACCCAGTATTTTCTCCTTTTGCCTTAATATTTTCTTTACTTTATTGTAAATGAATCTGATATCTATCAACAATCATATTGTTGTCTACACCAGCAGTCATAAAGAAATTGTCACTTTTTCTTGGTTTAGGAAAGGGTAAACTTAATTTCATGACTAAATCCATTACTAATCATCCATGCCAATGTATCTGAAGAGATAGGACATTGACTCATTATTGTGTCTTCTCCTTATAGCTTCAACTAGCATACCACTAATATCAACGGTCTTTATCTCCTAAGTTTATGTCCAAAGACAATCTTATTTTAATATTTTGAAATCAAACAGTTAACCCTGTGTTGTGGGTACTCATTGGCATCGTCTCACAGAGACAATACCAATAAGCACCAACAATTCAGTGTGTGATATACAATAGCTGCTAAATTTCATGACTAAGTTACGCAATTACTAATCATCCATGCCAATGTACCTAAAGAGATAGGACATTGACTCATTATTGTGTATTCTGCGTATAGCTTCAACCAGCATTCCACTAATGTCAACAGTCTTTATCTCTGTTTATGTCCAAAGACAATCTTATTTTGATATTTTGAAATCAAACAGTTAACCCTGTGTTGTGGGTACTAATTGGCATCGTCTCAAAGAGACAATACCAATAAGCACCCACAGTTCAATGTTTGTTATAAAATAGCTGCTTAATTTCATTATTTAAGTTACACCATTACTAATCATCCATGCCAATGTATCTAAAGAGATAGGACATTGACTCATTATTGTGTATTCTGCGTATAGCTTCAACCAGCATGCCACTAATGTCAACAGTCTTTATCTCCGAAGTTATAGATAACAATCTTAAATTGATATTTCTGTACCAAACCTTGTATTGTGGGTACTCATTGGTATTTTCTCAAAGAGACGATTCCAATGAGAAACCACAATTCAGTATTTGATGTACAATAGCCGATTAACCATTTCCCAAACAAGAACTGGTTTTTATGTCCTTAATAGAAATGATACCCAGCATTTTCTCCTTTTGCCTTAATATTTTCTATGCTATATTGTAAATGAATCCGATCACTATCTACATTTATAGTGTTGTCTACAGCAGCAGTCATAAAGAAATTGTCAAAAGAATTTCTGTTTCGAAAAGGGTAAATTGCATTACTAATCATCCATGCCAATGTATCTAAAGAGATAGGACATTGACTCATTATTGTGTATTCTGCGTATAGCTTCAACCAGCATACCACTAATGTCAACAGTCTTTATCTTGTTACACTGCATCTTTTGTATTTCATGTGATACTGTGTTGGTGACCACTACCTGCAAAATATAGACAAAAATGTTGTTATTATCAAGCAAGTACAAGTACCCACAACATAAAGTTTGTTAAGTTAACCCTTTCCCAAACCGCAAATTTTCAGGGCAATCCACCTCAAAACCTGCCAAAAATGACAAAATGGAAGTTATTGAAGATAGAATTAGTGTAAAATGTCTCATAGAAAATATTGAGACAAAAGGAGAAACTGCTGGTTATCAGCAGTTTCTTGTTTTGTTTCAATGTTTTCCCAAGCCTTTTCTATTAGGGACGTCAAAACCAGGTCTTGTTTTGGAAAGGGTTAACCACTTATGTCAACAGTTTTTATCTTGTTACAATGCATCTTCTGTATTTCATGCGATACTGTGTTGGTAACAACTACCTGCAAAATACAGAATTATTTTGTCAGATATGTTGGCAAAAAATAGAGCTTACACCCATGCAATATGACGGTCATAACTATAATCACTTCTGTAAGGTCTCCTTGTTTTGTCTTCTCAAATTCACAACTTTTTAAGTGTGTTGAAGTCTTGAATTTTCAATACAAACTAAGGCAAAGTAAAAGACATATTCAAAAGCTAGCATTTTTTCTCTTTCAATAGAGAATCTATAGCCTTTCTTTGTGAATAATATTTTTTGTTGTTGCTGTTGTTTTGACAAATAAGCAAAGCCAACCCACCTCGTGCTATTTTTTGGCTAAGAGAGAAAGAGAAAATATGTCCAGTGAGGAAGGCAATGCTGGAAGGTAGACTAGAACAGCATCTTCATCATTTCTGGGCACCTATTCACCAATATTTCTAAATCAATTGTCTAAATTCATCAAAATTACGTTGCAAGCCATCTGATTGGACGAGACATATGTCTCGCCCAATCAGATGGATTGTTGTGTAACTTTAAAGGTTAACTTGGAATAAGACTGGTTGGTGAATACCACTTCTGGACACATTTTTGTACAAAGTTTCATGCTATCTTCATCAACTGAGCAAATTTAGTCATATTTTGCACCTATTGCAAGAACAAGAGGCCCAAGAGGGCCTGTATCGCTCCACTGGCTAAAGTAAAAGAATAACCTCATGATTTCTTGTAAGCCTCGCACTGCCAATTTTTGAAATGGGTCAGCCAAGGAATATTTCTGCCAAGTTTGATCTGAATTGGCCCATTGGTTTATTTCTAAAGAATTATTTCATGGATTGTCCAATTCTGATAAGCCCTGCCCTGCCATACCCACAGTTATAGACCAATCAAAGTTTCAAAACACTGTAAACCACCCAAGGAACATTTATGCCAAGTTTGCTAAAATTGACCCAATGGTTGTTTTTAAAGAATTATTTCGTGATTTCGTCCATTCTGATAAGCCCCCCCCCCCCCCCCCCCCCCCATGTCATGCCAACATTAATGGACCAACCAAATTTTCACTAACAAAGTAAGTAAATGGCCACTCAAGTAACAGGACTGCCAAAATTGGTCTCCATTGGCCCATTGGTTGATTTATAAAGAATTCTGATGAGCCCCCCCCCCACCCCCCACCCCCCTGCCACACCCACATATATAGACCAATCAAAATTTCACCTACAAAAGATGTAAAGAGTCACCCAAGGTACATTTCTACCAAGTTTGGTCAAAATTGGCTGAATGGTTAATTTTTAAAGAATTATTTTATGATTTCTCTAAGTCTGATAAGCCAGGCCCTGACACGCCGACATTTATTGACCAATCAAAATTCTTTGAACAGTTAATGTAGAGGTTCATTTCAGAAACATTCTTGTACAGTTTGGTTATAATTGGCCCACTGGTTTGAGAGAAGAAGATTTTTAAAGAATTATTTTGTGATTTCTCCAATTCTGATAAGCCCTGCCCTGCCACGCCCACATTTATGGACCAATCAAAATTTCACTGACAATTTAGGTAAAGAGTCACCAAAGGTACATTTCTGCCCAGTTTAGTCAAAATTGGCTCAATGGTTGATTTTAAAGAATTGTTTTGTGATTTCTCTAAGTCTGATAAGCCCCGCCCTGCCAAGCCCACATTTATGGACTGTTCAAAATTCCTTTTGCAATTTAAGTAAAGCACTACCCAAGGAACATTTCTGCCAAGTTTGATCAAAATTGGCCTACTGGTTTGAGAGGAGAAGATTTTTAAAGAATTATTTTGTGATTTCTCTAAGTCTGATAAGCCCCGCCCTGCCACGCCCACATTTATGGACCAATCAAAATTTCACAAACAATTTAAATGAAGGGTCATCCAAGATACATTTCTGCCAAGTTTAGACAAAATTGGCTGAATGGTTGATTTTTAAAGAATTATTTTGTGATTTCTCCAAGTCTGATAAGCCCCGCCCTGCCATGCCCACATTTATGGACCAATCAAAATTCTTTTCGCAATTTAAGTAAAGCACCACCCAAGGAACATTTCTGCCAAGTTTGATCAAAATTGCCCCACTGGTTTGAGAGAAGAAGATTTTTAAAGAAAAGTTTACGGACGCACGGACGGACACACGCACGACGGACACAAGGCCATGACAATAGCTCGCTGGCCTTCAGCCAGTGGAGTTTAAAAGAAAACCCACTTCATCAATACAAGAGTCCTCTATCAATCTAGGTGCATCAGATGACAGGAGACCATGTGTAGCCATGGCGTAGATCTTGTAGGCACCGCGCTCCTTTAATACCTCAGCAATCTTCACAAACGATAATACATCATCTATCATGTCATCCTGGAAATAAATCATGCTCTTGTTACTCTGTCAGATCACATAGATTACTTAATAGTTGAAACAGTTTGATATGTTTTAAACACTTTCACAAATGACAAAGATTAAGACAATTCCATTTTGAAAGCTGTTACTGACGACAAAATTGATGTTGATTAATTAAGAAGTTATTCATGTACAATATAGCGAGAAAATGTTGAGTTAAAAGGAGAAAATGCTAGTTATCAACATTTTCATCTTTTTGTCTAAATGTTTTCCCATACCTTTTATAATAGGGAGGTCAAAACCAAGTCTTGTTCGGGAAAGGCTTAAGCAAGGACTGGCCCATAACAAATATGGCGAGTTGCGAATCTAGACATCAAAAGATATGCAGAAGCAAGTTAGAACTGAATTGGATTGAAACTAGAATCTGCTCCATATTATAGACTTGTGAACAGACTACTGGTAACATGATGCAAAAGTTATAAAGTTGTTCAACTTACCACAATAATGGCTATTCTACCCCCTACATCTCCTACTACATTCAATGGTGGCTTCTCTTTGGCCTGCAAGGCTGAAATTGAAAATAATACATTGTGGCACCTGTTTAAACACAATGACTAGAATGGTAGTGTTTACAGAAATATTGTGAAAGAAGAAGAAAATGCCACCAATCTGCACTTCTTGCACAATATTTTCTGACCTTTCATTGTGACCAAAATTTGAATCAAAGTGCCCTAACATAATTTTTGACTGCCACTGTTTGGTTTAAGTGACTCAGTATAAGATTATTATTAAGTAATGGCTTTCAATATCCATACTATTTTTTTTAGCCTATACGACAAAGTGGGAGATGTCTATGCATGAAGAATCAATGCCTAATATCCTATTTAGGTAAACAGACATGCATGCTTTAACCCTTTCCCAAACGTTAAAATTTTAGGGTGATCCACTTCAAAAGCTGCCTCAAATGACAAAATTGGTGTTATAAAGATAGGATTTGTGTAAAATATGGCACAGAAAAAATTGAGACAAAAGGAGAAACTGCTGTTTATCAGCAGTTTCTTCTTTTGTTTCAATGTTTTCCCAATCATATTCTATTAAGGATGTCAAAACCAGGTCTTGTTTGGGAAAGCGTTAAATCATTCTAAAACATGATGTATCTCTTTCAAAAGCAACAACTTGTTTGTCAGGTCGAAATTCAAAGGATTTGCTAACTACAGTTACATGAAACGTGAAATTAAAACTTGAAAATTCTTTTCCAAAAGGATGCAAAACATTAAAAGAAATTGAGAAAATACTAATAGTCTGCCTTGTCTTCAAAGTTTATCAAAGTTAGTCAGAGGGTGAACTCTTAATTGTGAGAGAGACAAGGGGATAAGAAAAGACTACAATATCTCCCATACTCTGATCGCCTAGGTGGTATAATGATAAGGGGATTTATATTATTGGTTGAAAAATTTGATTTCTGAAATACTAAAATGTTCTTTCAGGGTTTTTTTTTCATTACGAGTTAATCCTTTTTCTGAGTACTTTACTAATCCAATAGTTTTTCACATTACTATTAAGAGCTCTTCCAAGCCTAGCAACAAAATTTCAAAATAGTGTTTAAACAATGACAAAAACCAATAGCAAAAAGCTTTATTCAAATCTGAAGTCCATCTAAGTATCTATAACATTTGGGGTTGTTGCTTTTTTCTTATTTATTTATTCATTTATATATCAAAGCAAGCTAGTAACAAACTGCATCAGGTAGAACATGTTAGTTTCTTTGACTAAGACATGTTAGTTATAAAAGATTTAGATACGAAATAAACCACAGCTTTAGAAATTTATTTAGCAACTTGTCAAATTCACAATTATTAATTTCACACTAGCCAATACATGTACAAGAGCCGTCAGAGACGGACAATGCTCCCCGAATAAGGCTTTGTCACAATAAATGTATGCCATACAGAGCTAAGATTAAGCTAACAAACAATAAGCCCCCTTTTTCCATGACATACTTTTTATACGCAAATTTCAAGTAGTTTATTGTCAAGGGCATCTGATTTGCTACTCAAATATGAAATTTCATCAAATTCTGACCATTAGACTATGAGAAATTAGAGAAAAAGTGTATTTGACCTTAAGTCCCCTTTTCCAATGACGAGGCCTCAAATCCAAAAACTGGGAAAAGTACATCGGCATTATGTCATAGGGAGTTCACATGGTAAGTTTCATTTGATTTGGCCCAAGGGTTATAGAGAAATCGCTTCGGACGGATGGACGGACGGACGGACGGACGGAATGACGGACGGACGGACGGACGGACAGACGAAGCGGCGACTATATGCTCTCCCTTCGGGGAGCATAAAAATACGGTACTTGTATTAATCGGGTGCTCTTTCATTCTAGTCCATACAACTTTTGTAATTCTTTTCAATCTATTCCAATATGAACAAGAACTGTCGCAGAGCGACCAAATACCCCCACTAGTGCCTTGTAACTGAAAAAGCGCTATAGGTCAAAAGCTTCTCAAGTTGGAGCACAGAAACAGCTTTTACACAAAGTCCAATTGTGACCTTGACCTTTGAACTTCATAATCCAAAAACAATAGGGCACCTCCTTGGGTCATGAGCACGGAAACGGATTTTAAACAAAGTCCAATTGAGACCTTGTTAGGGCACCTCCTTGGGTCATGGGCAATAAGTGTGTAAAGTTTCATGATACTAGGTCAACTGGTTCTTGACTTAGAGCACAGAAGCGAAAAATTAAGTCTACGTATGGACGGACGGATGGACAGACATGGAGAAACCAATATATTCCCCTCTACTACGTAGGGGGGGGGGGGGGGGGTATAACAAAGTCCAATCATGACCTTGACCTTCATGACCCAAAAACAATAAGGCACCTCCTTGGGTCATGGGCAACTACTGTGAAAAGTTTCATTATCCTAGGTCAAACGGTTCTAGACTTAGAGAATGGAAATGAAACAGTTTATGGATAGACAGACGAATGAACGGACAGCCAGACATGGTGAAACCAATATACACCCCTCTACTTTGTTGGTGGGGGGTATGAAATGGTTAATATCAATTTGCATTCGGCGCAGCCTGGCTCTCTTGAGTGAAACTTTACCTTCCTTTCTTGGTGCGGAACACCATTGTAAGCTTGTCATGAGGTCTGTATCGTCGGTGTAAATGCAAAACCTCGTATGTCCATTCTTGCGATTTTCAAAGTACAAACTTGTGTGCCCAGTTAAAGACCATTCTTGCAGGTTTTGATATATTTTTTCTGATCAGTATTAAAGACAAATCATTAATTTTGTGAACAATATGTTCAAATTTCAAGTTAAACATTTTAGTTTGGGAAAAATTATTACACTTTTTGTCCTCCCCTTTAAAATTTTCCAAAAACGAGATACAAGGTTTTGCATTTACAACGACGATAATTTATTATGTCAATAATCAACTATCCAACATTATCTCATGTCTTGCTGCATCTACTAAAAGGGAGCCTGAATCTTTCTAAGAAAGTACAGAATTTAAAAGAAGAACCTCTAGCTATCAAACCTATTCCTAAGT
Source organism: Fragum sueziense (assembly GCA_963680895.1). Classification (NCBI taxonomy): domain Eukaryota; kingdom Metazoa; phylum Mollusca; class Bivalvia; order Cardiida; family Cardiidae; genus Fragum; species Fragum sueziense. Next base: position 17,257 of record CAVMGG010000211.1, read on the forward strand.
ACCATATTCCTATCATCAAGTACAACAAGAGGACCATGGTGGTCCTTCATTGCTCACCTGAACTTAGATAGAATGAAAGTCACAATGTTGTCAAGTTCACGAGCACATAATTAAAGATGCAAGATTATGATCCAGCTGAAAACTGCATTCATAATCTTGAATGATCAATATTTGTGGCTGTTACAGTAAAAACAAAGTGGAAGAAAACAACAATTTTGTCACAGTCAAGGGCACATAACTAGATATTCTCATCAACATTATGTCCAAGTTCTTTTATTGGTCAATATTTATTGCTGTTTGAGTGAAAACAAAGTCCAAAACAGCAATTTTGTTACCATCAAGGGCACACAACACTGGTATTTTTAGTCCGATTAATCTGAAAAATTAAAACATTTAAGATCTAATGGTCACCAACATTGTCACCAAAATGTATCTTGATTGGTCAATATTTGTGTTTGTTAGAGTGAAAATAAAGTCAAAAACGGTAATTTTGTGAAATTCAAGGGCCAATAACTCTGATTTTTCTAGTCCAATCAAGCTGAAAGTTTAACTCATCCAGGATCTTATGGTCACCAACATTGTGGCCAAGTTTTGTCTTGATTGGTTAATAGATGTAGATGCTACAGTGTAAAGAAAGTCTAAAACGGCAATTTTGTCAAATTCAAGGGCACATAACTCCAGACTTCCTACTTCGATCACACTGGAAATCAAACTCATCCAAGATATTATGGATACCAACATTGTGGCCAAGTTTGGTCTTGGTTGGTCCATATTTGTACATGCTAGAGTGGTAACAAAGTCCAAAACGGCAATTTTGTCAAATTCAAGGGCACGACTTCCTGCTGCGATCACACTGAAAATCGAACTCATCCAAGATCTTATGGATACCAACATTGTGCCCAAGTCTTGTCTTGATTGGTCAATATTTGTAGAGTGGTAACAAAGTCAAAACTAGCCATTTTTGATGTTCAATGGCACATAACTCTAAGACTCCGAAGTCCGATCTGACCAAAAATGGAACTCATCCGAGATCTTATATGATATGGTCATACATGTTTTGACCAAGTTTGGTTAAGATTGGTCAATATTTGTGGGTGCCAGAGTGGTAACACCAAAATGTGAACAGATGGACGGATGGACAGAAATCGACCACAATAGCTCACCTTGAGCACATCATGCTCAGGTGAGCTAATAACATGTGAGTAGGCATAATGGCTTTATGCAATGCACAATATCATTTATCCTTAATCCAAACCTTATCCTTGATCATGGACATTCATAGGAATCATCTACAACAGGTGATTTAAATCAGTACCTTCAACATAGGATTTGGATTGAAAATAACAATTTCAGAATGCTTTCAACCCATCTTATCTGTTGCCGTATGTATAATGTGATAAAATGTTTGGTATGACATCTGACTGGCAAAGCAATAATGAGGGATAATGGCAAAACTATTTCAAGTACATGTACATACATGTAACTATTCTATGAATATTCCATGGTTTTGCACTTTCCAAATGCTATTCATCCTCACTTTTAAGCAAGGTGATTGTCATGATTATGTTGAGTTAGTATCAAAAGCTGAAACTTATCAACTAGAAGTGTCACTGAATGTGATTTTATACCCCATACAAACAGTAACATGGGCTGTCATGGTTAAGTGGATCTTGGCTTCGAGATTGTGGGTTCAAATCTAACAGGTGCATGGGAATATTTCTGAGCAAAAAAGTTACCCCACATTACTCCTCTTCAACCTTCTTTATCAATAGGTTTACATGAATGTAAAGGTCACAATGCTGTGGCTAGTGTTAGGTGCCGAGTGTAAACAGTCGAGTGTAAACAGTCGACTTGAAACTTGTAGATTCTGGGCTTAGAGTAAATAGTGGGTGGCATTTGCTTGCTATTTTGATTTATCATGGCCATGTTCTAAATTGAGATAATTCTTTAAACACAAAACGCAGACACAGGATTTCAGAAACAAGACAAAACTGTTGTATCTACAAAATTATTGTCAAATGAAGAGCAGTAAAATTCATAGGAGAACTTAACCTTTTCCCAAATGTCATGTTTATGACAGTTGAAATTTGAAAGCTACTGCAGATGACAAAATTGATGTTAATAAAGATGGTATGTGTGTATAAAATAACACAGAAAATATTGAGGAAAAAGGAGAAAATGCTACTTATTAGATATGGTCAAGACAAACAAGCTAACTTCAGTATGCCCAACAAAAGCATTGATTTGTCGAGCGTTGAATTAGTGATCTTCAAGTGAATGTCGGGGTTACAAACTCAAAAGCCGGGTTATACATTACCTAGCTTGAAACAGACATTTACTGTAAATAGGGAAAACGTATCAACAACATGCATGCCCATTGCAATTAACCCATTCCAACATTTTGACGCTTTTTGACATCCAACGTGATGAAGGCTTTGGTAAACATTGTGGGAAATGAAGAAAGTGCTTGTGACAAGAAATTTCCTCATTCTACAATGTTTTGTATCATTAAAGACCAAACAATGTAAAATTCTATTCTCTTGAAATTGTTGTTTGCAGCATCTTTGAAATTAGACAAGTCTAAAATGTTGCCTGTTGATAAAAGATTAATGAATTATGCCATGGGTTTTCTTCTGTTCTTGTTTGGTACTAAGTAATAGCAATTCTCAAAATTTGGTCAAGACCAAATTCTGATGGTGTGACGTGACTAGCATTCAATTAATTCTAAAAAGCTTTTAAGCAAACAGTTACCTACTTTAGGGTCTATCAAGGAAAGTAATTGCGGGCTATGTACAAAACTAAATCTTATTCTAGCTGTAACTCATTTACATTAATTTTGGAGACTTCTTTAAAACTAGAGTGTAAATAAGGTCGAAAACGGTAATTTTATCAAATTCAAGGGCACATAACTCTCGACTTTGTGGTAAGATCAGGCTGAAATTTAAACTCATCCGAGATCTCATGGTCCCCAACATTGTGTCCAAGTTTTGTCTTGGTTGATGAATAATTGTAGATTCTAGAGAGTAAACAAGGTCAAAAACAGCCGAAAATGGCAATTTTGTCAAATTCAAGGGCGCATAACTCTCGTCTTTCTGGTCAGATCAGACTGAAAATCAAACTCATGTGAGATCTTATGGTCTGCAACATTATGTCCAAGATTTGTCTTGATTGATCAATAATTGTAGATGCTAGAGTGTAAACAATGTCAAAACTAGGTATTTTTCGCATTCAAGGGCAGATAACTCCTGACTTTCTGGTTCGATCTGACCCATAATTGAACTCATCCGAGATCTTATGGCCATACATGTTTTGACCAAGTTTGGTCAAGATTGGCTTATATTTGTAGATGCTAGAGTGTAAACACGAAATTGTGGACGGACAGACAGACGGACAGACAGACAGACAGACAGACGGACGACGGACAAAAAGTGATCACAATAGCTCACCTTGAGCACTTGTGCTCAGGTGAGCTAATAAGTCATACTATGGCTCTCTCCGTTTTCTTTTTTTCACCCATTATCACACAAAGACTCTTTTTGACTCCCCACAACTTAATGTTTTGGAAAACATTGTGGAAAATGAAGAAATTGCTTGTGGCAAGCAATTATTTCATTTCCCACAATGTTTTCTCTCCAAAAGCCAAAAATATTTTGAATTTCATTCACTTGAAATTTTTGTCTGCAACATCTTTGACTTTGGATCAGTCTAATTTTTTGTCGTCTGGTAATGGGTTAATATAGGACTTTATGATTTAGGCATCATTCAAATAGTGTTTAGCGTGTCCAAGTCCAAAATCAGGCATCAACTACCGTATAGCACTTTATTTCTGCAGGGTCCAAATTCTGCGGGTTTTCCTTGAAGCAGCCAGGTTAAATTTTCTGTGGTCTCTCACTTTGCCAATTCAAAGAATTTATTTCTGCGCTATGGACTCAGTTTTAGTCAGTATCAAAGATATTTAGAGAGATAATTCTCACAAAACATTCGACTAACTAAATGTGATGTTAAACGGATAATCACATTCATTTACCTATAAAGTTGCTATGGGAAACAATGCCGAATACAGATAGATGTGAAAAGAAAGTCGTGTCAAACTGTTACCAATCAGTCAAACTCAAACTTGTTGAATGGTTGTTTATGGATAAACAAAAATGTCCTGTTTACACCTTAATTAAAGCAGCAGTTACACCATTTTTGATATTCTTGTAAGAACAGAGCGCATTCTCTCTTCATTCCATTATGATAGAATGATGCTCTGTTCCCGCGGGGTCATTTCACATCTAATCTTGGGACCTTGGTGGGATTTCGGTATCCAATCCTTGGCTATACACAACAAAACAATTGAAAAATATGATACAAACTTTCATTGGCTGACGCTTCAAATTAGCGGCTTCAGCCAAAAATAGAAGCGACGTAATCTTTACTTAATGATCATGCAAGATAAAACTGAATGATTTTGATTTGATAATTCAAATGCTGTGCTATAATTAGATTATGACGACCAAATAGGCTGTTGGTGTATCAAAAACGGCAGAGGTTAATCAATAGACCTCGGCTTTGGAGAGTACATTTTTGAATGGCAAAGGCATCCATTGTTATAAATTTGCGCTGTGCATCAGGGTGTAACTGTTTAACTTGCCCATGTACTGACTAAATCTTCAATACAATAACAACAACCTCGACATTCAGGGTTAATATTCTGCGGATTTTATTTCTGCAGTGTTGTCTTGGACCGCAGAAATAGCAGAAATAAAGTCCCCGCAGAAATAAAGTGCTATACAGTTCTAGCTATAATTAGCCCTCCACTAAATCAAGCCCTGGTTTTGGCTGTGTTCAGAAATCTTTGAAGAAAAGAAGAAAATACTGATAATAAGCTGCTTGCCATTTTCCCTCAAGGATTCCTAAGTATAAATTTGCAGACATTTTTCCCAAAACATTTATTTTGTCTTCTACATCACCCTTGACATATAGTCCTTGGGCCAGATATGGTTGGAGTTACCACTAAAATGGACAAAGGGACACCTATATATCTTGAAAGACCTATCCACAGGAAGAACAACAAGAGCTTCGCAAAGCGGCGCATATACGCCCGAGAGGGGCTTGTCAGTAAAATTGGCCATTTTTTCGATTCAAGGGCAGTTAATTCAAACAAGAAAAGTTATCAAAATTCTGTTTGCACAACAAGACACCATAGAGATTCATTGTGGCTAGTTTGATTAAATTCTGGTTGAAACTATAGCCTATAGGAGTTGCACACAGGAGAAAATGGACATTTTTGATAAAATTGGCATTTTTTCTTAAATTCAAGGGCAGATAATTCAAGAACGAAAACAGTTATCGAAATTCTGTAAGCAGTGTGCACAACTAGACACCATGGAGATTCGTTGTGGCAAGTTTGATTGAATTCTGATCAAAACTGTAGGAGGAGTTGCGCACACAAGAAAATGGGCATTTTTTTTAATTCAAGGGCAGATAATTCAAGAACGAAAAGAGTTAATTAAATTCCGTAAGCAGGATGCACAACTAGACACCATAGAGATTCATTGTGGCAAGTTTGATCAAATTCCGATCAAAACTGTAGGAGGAGTTGCCCACACAAGAAATTGCTAACGGACGGACAGACAGACGGACGGACGGACAGACAGACGAGCAGGGCCATAACATAATACGACCCTTCGGGCGTATAAAAATGCGATGATATCCACTCTGCAGAGTAGCTATACCTCAGAAAGTGCATTTGAAATTTGATAGGGTTTGGATAGTTGAAATTCAGTGCAAGGTTTTGAAATGCTTAAAATAATGTGGCTTTACTGCTTTCTATACTAAGCATACATTGCATATATAAACCAGATGCATAGAAATACAATTCATGTTGAATAATTTATCCTACACAGCATGCATATGGAAACAATCACAACAGGTATATCCATAAAGGGAGGTAATAAGCCGAGCAAATTACATGCTTTTAAATATGGAGTATGGCATTATTATGTCATAAGCCAAAAATGAAAACCCTCTGTATTTTCTTGAACCTGTTAATGAATTCTGACTGTTGTTCCATTTCAAAGTGCCGGATAAGCAAAATTTAACAACCTTCTTGTTTCCATGGCAACTGTCTTCTTATAGAAGTTTCAGCATTAGCTTCAACTAATCGCAAAAACATTTTAAAACCATTATAGTAATAAAACATACATTTTAGTTTTGAAATGTTATTTCGTTAAGACATCTCTTACACAAAACTAATTAGTATGCTTATGAATATTAATAAAAACTTTAATAACAAGATTGTGAAACGCAAATGCCAAAGGAATGACAATGTTAAGTTTTTATGCTAAGTTTTCGAGTTAAGGATTGATAAGGGTTAATGAATGACATTGAGGAAGGCCATATTGATATTGCACGAACAGATAAATATCATTGTTCAGAAGAAGGTTACATACAAAATTATAGCTTTGTATGTCAAATATATTTGGAGAAAAGGCCGGTGTTAAGTTTTCATACAGACAGATGGACGGACAGACAGACAGACAAGAGTAAAACAATATGCCCCTGAGTGTTTAATTTGCTGAAATGAGACATTTCTAGTTACAATGTAAATATGATGTGTGTTTTATACCGTAATTCAAAAGGTAAAATAACACAAATAAATTAATTATTACTTCATTGGCAAATTATGGACAATTATAGGTAAACTGCATCTAAAAGGAGACAAGAAAGAGACGGCGGACTCAGTATACAGTGTTTTTTGACAGTATTTGGGGTTAAGGATGAATTCCTGTTGTAAGCCCTTTAAAGTTTAAGATTTTTAAAGGTCAGGGTAACTAAGTCAAAGGTTGTGGTCCCAAATAAATGGGCGTGGTGGGAGTCCTCATCCGGTAGGTTTCAAATCAAGGCCAAAGAAGTTCAAGACTTAACCATCTGCATGCAACGTCGCATAACTATTACCCTTCCACTTCTGTTTGTTTCTTGTCCCTCTCAATACCATGCTGAATGACACTGGACTCGGATATGACATCCAAGGCAAGAAGATCAGACATCTTTTCTACCTGAATGACCTAAAGACCTTTGCCAAGAACGATCACCAGCAAAAACAACTGCTCGAGACAGTAAAGGTCTTTAGTGATGACATATGTATGCAATTTGAACTGGACAAGTGTCCAAAAGCCACATTCAAAAAAGGAAAACTAACATCCAACATCTGACATACAGCTAGAAAGAGACACCATCATCAAGAAACTAGACCAAGACGCTAAATACAAATACCTTGTGTTAATGAAGGTGACGGAATTCAACATGCAGCAATGAAGGAAAGGATCAGAAAAGAGTATTACAGAAAAGTTAAGGCTTACCATCAAGAGCGAGCTTAAAGCTGCAGATAAGATTAAAGCCATAAACACCCTGGCAGTCCCAGTTGTCACATACAATTTCAATATCATAAACTGACAAATGCAAGAAAAAAGGAAAACTTGACACAAGACCAGACAGTTACTAACAACAGAAAGAAAACACCACCCAAAGGTTGACGTTGAAAGATTGTACCTACCACGAAAGATCGGTGGCAGGGGCCTCTCATAGATTGAGATGGCATAAACACGTATTTGGAGACAACAAAAGACAATCTGCTACATATGATCCGGGAACATGAATGTAACAAGAAACTTTACTCAATCTCAGAACAAGCCAGAAAATTCATTCAAGAACTGAACATTGCACAAACGACAAGAAATGGAGAAGAATCCGTCACAGAGTTTACCAAAAGAACAAGACGGACAAAGGCAAATGCCCAAAAGAGGATGACACAAACATGGAAAGCCAAACCAATGCATGGGCAATACCCATAAGGTTTGACAAACCAGATGTTGACCAAGATCAGACACAATAAAAGTGGCTCTCTAGTGCAGGTCTCAATGCAGAAACAGAGGGAATGGTGATAGCACCACAAGATCAGAGTTTTGCTACAAGAGCATATCACAACAAGATCATCAAAGATGTTACAGATCCAAAGTGCAGAATATGCAACCAATATGATGAGACCATAGATCACATTGTCTCTGGCTGTCCAACATCAGTGCCAACATAGTACATTCAAAGACATGACAAGGCAGCAGGCTACATTCATTGGAAAATCTGCAAGCAATTTGGACTCCCAGCAAACAAAAAAATGTATGAACATCAACCAAAAACTGTCGTAGAGGGACATGTCAGTGAATACTGGTACAGAGATCAAGGCTAACATACCAGACGTCATCATCAAGAACAAATCTTACAAGACGTTCATCATGATTGACATGACGGTTCCATCTGAAAGAAATGTATCCGGTAAGGCACTTGAGAAACTATCAAAATACAAAGACCTGGAGATAGAAGTAGCCAGAATGTGGGGTATGGATACGACAACTATACAAGTCGTTGTAGGTGCACTTGGTCTCATTAAGAAGGGACTTGACAAAATATTCAAACAAATCCCTGGTGCACCAGTTATCGAGGAACTGCAGAAGATCATACTCCTCAGAAGTGCACATATCATCCAAGGAACGCTCTAAAACACATGAAAGCTAATAGTGCCTTAAAATTATGTGTTGATTCCGGCACTTCAGTGTAAAAATACCTTTGTACAAAACCGAACTAGACAATAATAATAATTATAATAATAATGATAATAATAATAACAAGAGGGCCGTTGGCCCTAGGTCGCTCACCTGAAATTATTGAGAATTAGTCAAATTTCTCCTTTTCTGGTGCCATGGCAACCAGAGTTTTTAGTCAATTTCAATTCTTTTAGCAATTCTTTAAGAGGACCTCCTAAGGAATATTTTTGCCAAGTTTAGTTGAAATTGGCCTGTTAGTTTAGGAGGAGATGTCGTTCAAAGATAGTATTGAGAATCAGTCAAATTTCTCCTTTTCTGTTCCCATGGCAACCAGAGTTTTTTATGGATTTCAATTCTTTTAGCAATTCTACAAGAGGGTCATCTAAGGAACATTCCTGCCAAGTTTGGTTGAAATTGGCGTGGTGGTTTAGGAGGAGATGTCGTTCAAAGATAGTATTGAGATTCATTCTTATGTCTCCTTTTCGGTTGCCATGGCAACCAGAGTTTTTTATGGATTTCAATTCTTTTAGCAATTCTGAAAAGGGGTCACCTAATGAACATTCCTGCCAAGTTTTGTTGAAATTGGCCCAGTAGTTTAGGAGGAGATGTCGTTCAAAGATAGTATTGAGATTCAGTCAAATTTCTCCTTGTCTGTTGTCATGGCAACCAGAGTTTTTTATGGATTTCAATTCTTTTAGCAATTCTGAAAGGGGGTCACCTAAGGAACATTCCTGTCAAGTTTGGTTGAAATTGGCTAAGTAGTTTCAGAGGAGATGTCGTTCAAAGATAGTATTGAGATTCAGTCAAATTTCTCCTTTTCTGTTGCCATGGCAACCAGAGTTTTTTATGGATTTCAATTCTTTTAGCAGTTTTGAAAGGGGGTCACCTAAGGAATATTCCTGCCAAGTTTGGTTGAAATTGGCCCAGTAGTTTAGGAGGAGATGTCGTTCAAAGATAATATTGAGATTCAGTCATATTTCTCCTTTTCTGTTGCCATGGCAACCAGAGTTTTTCATGGATTTCAATTCTTTTAGCAATTCTGAAAGGGGGTCACCTAAGGAACATTCCTGCCAAGTTTGGTTGAAATTGGCCAAGTAGTTTAGGAGGAGATGTCATTTAAAGAAATTGTTGACGGACGACGGACGACGCACGACGGCCGGACGACGGACAAAAGGTGATCACAATAGCTCACTTGAGCACCTTGTGCTCAGGTGAGCTAAAAACACTATAATTGCAAAATTTATACCTTCTGTCATAGATCTAGCTATCCCCTAAAGAATCTGCTTTACATGTATACGACCTACAACTTTAATTTTAAACGATGTCAATAAACTTTCAATATATTGTAGTTGCCCTTTTTGTTAATCCATGTGTTTTGATTCTACTTTGAATTCTAAAAGTATCAAACGAGATCATTTGAACCATCTAATCAGTTCTGTTCATCATCATAATCATTCAATCATTTGTGTAAATTGTGCAAAGAAAGTGTTAAGATATTTAACAATCATTTATAATAATGTATTCAATTTACTGTATCAGTGTTTTCCTAAACTTTAGGGACATTATTTTCTACTTGATATTGGATTTAGGGTGTATTTTTTACGTTCAAAAGGGTTGTTTAGCCCTTATATTTAAGCAGATTTATAATAAGATGCAAAATTACGGATGCTAACAAATGATTGAATCTTGCATGAAAATGAGTGAATTTGCCAAACGAATGAACGTTAACTGTTACTAGATAACATAACAGATGCTGATCTTAGAAGCAAGAGCAAATGCCAAGTTTGAAAGCAATAGTTATGACAGAAACAAAATTATTTGTGACAGATATTTGAAAGATGCTCATTAAAGTTTGATGAAGAATTTCTAGGCCACAAAAAGGAAACAAGAGGGCCATTGGCCCTGAAGCGCTCACCTGATATAATAACTTTTTTTTGTAAACCAATTTTCAGGTTGATTGGACAAAGAATGTGACCTCTAGGGTGTACACAAGGTTTATCTAAGCTTTGACCTCGTGACCTAGAATTGATCAAGACAATCATTCTGATCAATTTTCAGGTTGATTGGGCAAAAAAAGTGGCCTCTAGAGTGCACACAAGGTTTTACAAAGATTTTACCTCATGACCAAGTTTATGACCCCAGATGACCCAATTTCAAATCTTGTCTGAAAATTGATCAAGACAATCATTCTGATCAATTTTCAGGGTGATTGGGTAAAAAATGTGGCCTCTAGAGTGCACACAAGGTTTTTCTAAGATTTGACCCCGTGACCTAGTTTTTGACTCCAGATGACCCAATTTCAAACTTGTCCGAGATTTTCACCAAGACAATCATTCTGATCAATTTTCAGGTTGATTGGGCAACAAATGTGGCCTCTAGAGTGCACACAAGGTTTTTCTAAGATTTGACCCCATGACCTAGTTTTTGACCCCGTATGACCCAATTTCAAAATTGTGCAAGATTTTATCAAGCCAATCATTCTGAGCAATTTTCAGGTTGATTGGGAAAAAAATGTGGCCTCTAGAGTGCACACAAGGTTTTTCTAAGATTTGACCCTGTGACCTAGTTTTAGACCCCAGATGACCCTATATCAAACTTGTGCGAGATTTTATCAAGTCAATCATTCTGAGCAATTTTCAGGTTGATTGGGCAAAAAATGTGGCCTATAGAGTGCACACAAGGTTTTTCTAAGATTTGACCCCGTGACCTAGTTTTTGACCCAAGATGACCCAATTTCAAACTTGTCCGAGATTTTATCAAGACAATCATTCTGAGCAAATTTCAGGTTGATTGGGCAAAAGATGGGGCCTCTAGAGTGCACACAAGGTTTTTCTAAGATTTGACCCCGTGACCTAGTTTTTGACCCCAGATGACCCAATTTCGAACTTGTCCGAGATTTTATCCAGACAATAATTCTGATCAATTTTCAGGTTGATTGGGCAAAAAATGTGGCCTCTAGAGTGCACACAAGGTTTTTCTAAGATTTGACCCCGTGACCTAGTTTTTGACCCCAGATGACCCGCTTTCGAACTTGTCCGAGATTTCATCAAGACAATCATTCTGAGCAAATTTCAGGTTGATTGGGCAAAAAATGTGACCTCTATAGTGCACACAAGGTTTTTCTAAGATTTGACCCCGTGACCTAGTTTTTGACCCCAGATGACCCAATTTCAAACTTGTCCGAGATTTTATCAAGACAATCATTCTGAGCAAATTTCAGGTTGATTGGGCAAAAAATGTGGCCTCTAGAGTGCACACAAGGTTTTTCTAAGATTTGACCCCGTGACCTAGTTTTTGACCCCAGATGACCCAATTTCGAACTTGTCCGAGATTTCATCAAGACAATCATTCTGAGCAAATTTCAGGTTGATTGGGCAAAAAATGTGGCCTCTAGAGTGCACACAAGGCAAAGTTTGACGGACGACGGACGACGGACGACGGACACCGGACGCCGGACGACGGACGCCGGACACAGCGGTATCACAATAGCTCACCATGAGCACATTCGTGCTCAGGTGAGCTAAAAATTGCTCGACATTAAACGCTAGAGTAAAAAGATATCTGTCTTGAGGTTGGTATCATGGACATAGGGGTATGTGCAAAGTTTTAGAGTAATGGCCTTAGTAAAACAGAGATATGACACTTTTACCAAACACAAACCTAATTCGCGAAAAGGGTCACAGTTTTAAGTAGTCATTAATATTCGCGAATATGCAAATAAGGTAATTTGCATAAAATTTATGGTAAATTATTGAGCAAGTCATAAACTTTCATTTGATACCATTCTTACATCTGTAGGTCAATATTCAACCAAGACATGACCAAAAACGTTTTGAAATGATTGAACAATTTTATAGGTTTAAGGGTTTAGATAAGGTTTATGACCCAAAGCCCCTACTGCCAAATTAAGTGCAAACATCGCTCAAAATGTTTGATATATTATTTTCTTTAATATTTAATATGTTTACGTAATTCCCCTGCACAAAAATGCCTCGCTTTGGAAAGTATTTACCAAATTTCTGTCGAAAATCGCAATTTTAGGAAAATTCATGAATATGCAAATGAGCTAATTTGCATAACATAACTAAAATGAAAGAATAAGTCATAAGCTTTCATTTGATATCATTCTGACAACTGTGTGCAAATATTCAATGAAGATATGGCCGAATTCATTTTCAAAATTTACATAAGTAATTTGATGGGGCTAAGGGTTTAGATAAGGGTTACGGCAAAAAGCCCCAACTGCCAGAGTGTAAACAAGGCTCAAAATGCTTCTAATAAAATGTTCTTTAAGAAAAATCATGTTTTCAAAATTCCCCCTGAAAAGAAACGCCTTGTTTTGGAAAGTATTTATCAAATTTTTCGCCAAAAAATGGAATCTTTAAGGGAAATCATTAATATTCATGAATATGCAAATGAGATAATTTGTATAAAATAACTACAAACAAAAGAACGAGTCATAAGCTTTCATTTGATACCATTTTGACACCTGTAGGTCAATATTCAATGGAAATATGACCAAATAAGTGTTATAAATTTGAATGCAAAAAGATGATAGGGTTAAGGGTTTTAGATAAGGGTTACAACCAAAAGCCCCGACGGCCAGAGTGCAAACAACGCTCAAAATGTTACTAAAATAATGTACTTTATGAAAAACCATGTCTTCTTGCATTAGAAATAAATGATAATTATAGAAAAATACTTTTTCGAATATTTCGGCCAATTCTTACACTTGATTGCACATAAAGCATATTTTGAGGAGGAGTAATGACGTCATTATAATTACATAATTAAAAAAATCATGATTCATAAGTAGTGAAATACATGCTCATACGTATGGATTCAAATGAATAGATTTATACATTCATTTAATATTTTTTATTAATTTTTCCCTTTCCCTTACCCCAAACCAGATTGTCATTCACGTCGTGAAGGGTACCTATATAAAGGTAAGGGTAAAATATATTTAGCTACTCTTCATGTCGGATATCATCACTGAAAAACATCCGCCATATGTTTATCTACAAATATATGAGCACCGCTCCAGGAAAACCGGGCTTAATGACATCGACGTTATGACGTCAAAATTGCGATTGTTTACGTCATCGATTTCACCTTGTACTTTCAATTTTACATTTTGTAAACAGTGACTTTGGATTGAATTTTGTGAGATTTTCGGTGTTATTTATGTTTTAAGGAGTCATAATATGGACAGTGAATTAGAGGTAAGAGATATTTTATTTGGCTTTTTGTTATTTTATCTTAGTTTTAGTTTAAGAGTTTGAAGACAGATCAAAAATGGCGCCAGAGAGCTAAATGTCTCTTTGCGGAAATAAATTTATTTGTCGAGAGAAAAGATACAGACAACAACAGAAAACAACAGTGTAGAGAAATGTCATGAATTAATTACACACCCTTTAAAATACTTAGCCCTATGAATCTCTATCTCCTTGCATTCCGTTGTCCAGTCAAAGGCTGTTGGTTGAAAAAGTGAATTCATATCGTGACATAATGATATGAATTTTACGCAAACGTAATTAATAAAAAAGGTTAAATGATCAAAGGATATTTTCAAACCCGACTTATTCAATGAAAATTTCTCAACAAAAATTTGATATTTACAAGAATTGAGGAAAACCCAATTTTTCGGGTTATGTTTACCGTTTAAATAATAGAAATGAGACTATAGGACCTAAAGACGTCGTGGTGTAGTGGATATAAGCACCGCTTGCCATCCATATTTGTTTTGCAGGCGTTGGTTCGAATCACCCCCAGAGCAATACTTTTTCTTCTTTTTTTGCAACTGTGCTTGTTTTTTCTCTATTATTTTTATTCCAGTTTCGATTGAAATATTGTATAACATTATTTGTTGCTGATTATCTTCAAGTGTCAGGCCCGTAGAGGGCAATTTTCATATTGGGGGGGGGGGGGGGCTAAAGCCATTGTCCTGAATATGGGGGGGGGGTGCTAATTTGGATTTCCCCAAAAATTTCAGGCGTAAAATTAAGAAAATTTGGCAATTTTGGCCAACATTGGGGGGGGGGGGGGGGGGGTGAGCACCCCCCTACCCAACCCCCCCCCCCCCCTACCCAACCCCCCCCCCCCCCAGTTCCTACGTGCCTGAGTGTGGTCATAATTGAAATAAATTGCAATGGCAATATTGTAATCAAAATTATTTCAGTAAACGTTTTTAAAATCCATTTAGATCTATAAAAACCGGATCACATTTTCATTTCGACTAAGGTGGCCGAATTCGATTCGACTGCGCATTCAAAACGCGCATGTTGTCGTAAATAAGATACCGACATAAAGTTTCAGAAAAAGTAGAAAGTTAGATCCGTTACATTTTTTTGTGATAAACAATACTAAATTTTGCATCAGTTTTTCATCGAACATGAATAAAACGTGAAAATATATTCAGGCTGTGTTTGAAAATGTTTTAATGACGTCATTTAAACATGTGCGTTTTGGCGTTCAACGTAACGACGTCAGTAATACGGTTTAGGTAAGATTACACAAAATCGGCCGATTTCTGACGAATGTATCGTTAGAAAAGTCCAATTTGGTTCGAATTATCGGAATCTACTGACTTTTGTCTAATACGTTCCACTTTTACACTACAGTTCCAGACATTACACCAATGTTAGATAAATATATAGATTAGCCTACTCCAAAACTATTCAGACCTAAAATTTCCCTTTCCCACAAAAGAATAAAACAATTTTGAGACGACAAACATTTGTTTAAAAATCAATTTGATTTCTTAATCAAAAAGCAACATGTTACGGACCTGATTATCACTGTTATTTGGTCAATACTTCCTATAAGTTCTACTTACGGCTATACGAAATCGAGCTGAAAGGCTGCTTTTCAGTGGGAAAAAAACACGTTTGAGACGGTCTCCCGTTCATATACAGTGGTGATATTTGTTTTTTATTTCTTTGTTTTACAGATCATTTCCAGGGTCATCAATTACCAAATTATTATCAAATTCTCTTGTGCAGAAAATCCTAAAATTTTAACATTTGCGTCAAAAATCAGCTAAAACAGTGCTGTTCCGGCACTTTTGAGACAGCCCCACATTCATATACTATGGTGACTTTTGTTTTTTATTTCTTCATTTTACAGATCATGACCAGGTCCATCAATTTACAAAATATTATCAAAATCTCTTGTGCAGAAAATCCTAGAATTTTAACATTTGCGTCAAAAATCAGCTGAAACAGTACTGTTCCGGCACTTTTGAGACAACCCCCCATTCATATACTACGGTGACTTTTGTTTTTTATTTCTTTATTTTACAGATCATGACCAGGTTCATCAATTTACAAAGTATTATCAAATTCTCTTGGGCAGAAATTCTCTATTTTTTAACATTTGTGTAAAAATATTCAAATTTCCCATTGGCCTCGATGTTAAAAATAGCAATTTCAGTGCTGGTTTTGAGACGGCCCTCATTCTTTCCTTAGACGGTGACTTATCTTTTTTATTATCTTAATTTGTCTGTAAGGATTCACTTTAGAACATGTGACAGTATGACAGGGTTGCCACTCAACTTTCATTTCAAAATTCCCTGACTTTTCCCTGATTTTTCCCTGACTAAAGACCATTTTCCATACATACTATCACAGAGTTTTGATACACTTTTTCTTGCATTTTTTAGCTCACCTGAGCACGAAGTGCTCAAGGTGAGCTATTGTGGTCACTCAATGTCCGTCGTCCGTCTGTCTATCCGTCCGTCTGTCAACAATTTGGTGTTAACACTCTAGCATCCACAAAAGTTGGCCAATCTAAATCAAACTTGGTCAAAGCAAGTATGGTCATAAGTTCTCGGATGAGTTCGATTATGGGCCTGATCGGACTTGGAAGTCTGGAGTTATTTGCCCTTGAACGTAAAAAATAGCTAGTTTTGACTTTGTTAACACTCTAGCATCTACAATTATTGATCAATCAAGACAAAACTTGGTTATAATGTTGGAGACCATAAGATCTAGGATGAGTTTGATTTTCAGTCTGATCTGACCAGAAAGACGAGAGTTATGTGCCCTTGAATTCGACAAAATTGCCATTTTCGGCAGTTTTCGACCTTGTTTACACTCTAGAATCTACTATTATTAATCAAACAAGACAAAATTTGGACACAATGTTGGGGACCATAAGATCTTGGATGAGATCAATTTTCAGTCTGATCTGAACAGAAAGTCCAGAGTTACATGCCCTTGAATTTGACAAAATTGCCATTTTCGGCTGGTTTCGACCTTGTTAACACTCTAGAATCTACAATTATTAATTAATAAAGACAAAACTTGGACACAATGTTTGGGCCTATAAGATCTCGGATGCCTTTGATTTTCAGTCTGATCTGAACAGAAAGTTTAAAGTTACATGCCCTTGAATTTGACAAAATTGCCATTTTCGACTGGTTTCAACCTTGTTAACACTCTAGAATCTACAATTATTAATAAATCAAGACAAAACTTGGACACATTGTTTGGAATTATAAGATCTCGGATGAGCTAGATTTTCAGTCTGATCTGATCAGAAAGTCGAGAGTTATGTGCCCTTGAACTTGACAAAATTGCCGTTTTCAAATGTTTTCGACCTTGTTTACACTCTAGAATCTACAATTATTGACCAATCAAGACAAATTTTGGACACAATGATGGAGACCATAATATCTCGGATTTGATTTACAGTCTGATCTGACCAGAAAGACGAGAGTTATGTGCCCTTGAATTTGATAAAATTGCCATTTTCGGCTGTTTTCGACCTTGTTTTGAATTTGAAAAAACTGCTGTTTTCGGCTGCTGTCAACCTTTTTTATACTTTAGAATCTACAATTATTTATCAATCAAGACAAAACTTGGACACAATGTTCACAGTCGGGCAAATAAGATCTCGTATAAGTTTGATTTTCACAATGCTATTGACCATTAGTTCGTTCTCAGTCTTAAAGTCAAAAATATTAATTGAATTGAACAAAAGAGTTGCTCACATCATTTTGGTTCAGGTGAGCGATATAGGACCATCATGGTCCTCTTGTTTAAATAATTGTTAAACCCAAATGTTTCTAACAGCCTCCAAACTCCCCATACAGAGGTCCTCACCCACCAAAACATTTATATATTATATCAATCTATGTAAATAAGTTCGGATAGATTCAATGTTGACTTTTTTTGAGGGGGGGGGGGGGGGGGGGGGGGCAAGTCTTTTTTTACAAATTAAACTTCACCTGGCATCACTAGAGAACTCAACATAGTTAAATTTGTCAGTTGCTTGGCTTTAGTCAGAAAAGTTCAAGTTTTTTGTTCTAAAATCAGCTATTTTTCTTCAAAGACAAGTTAATTCCTTCAAATACATGTATAAGCATGTTAAACCTTCTAAAATATAATTGTCAGGGGCATACTCTAGCTTAGGATTTTGTAATTCATTCCTGTGTTGAGTGCCATTTAAGCATGCCATGCCAATGGAGACAAGAGGACATAATCATTGTTTTTTCTTTTAAGGGGGTTCGGGGGTCTCGCCCGAAAAAATGGAAAAATATGGTGAGATTTGATGGCATCTGGGGTCTGTTTTTCAAAAATTTACTCAAAAAGATCATACTTGAAAACCATCAATAACATGATTTTCAGAACTTGATTCTACCTAAGCCATAAAATTTTGAAATTCCCTGACTTTTCCCTGACTTTTCCCATTTTTCTGATTTTCCCTGACTCAAATCAAAATTCCCTGACTTTTCCCTGACCTGGAAAAAATATCATTTTCCAGACTTTTTTCCCTGACCGTGGCAACCCTGGTATGAGTCAATTCTCTAGGGCAGTTTTCTAGTTATGGAATCGCATTCGGCTACCTTAAGAAGAAATTCGACTTTTCCGATGTCGACATAACGAGTGTCGAAATTCTGCTCAAGTCGAAGTGAAAATATCGTACCGTCAACATCAACGGATATCAAAGTGTTAAACAAAATATTTTGAAGTAAACAAAGCCGTTGAAAAATAGTAGGAAAGGAAGAAAATTTGCCTAAGTTTAGCAATTTCTTTCCTTCTCTTACTAGTCTACAGTCTATACGAAATAAATGTAGGCCTAGATCTACTTGATGACCAACAAAAATGTATCAATATCATTTCAATCGAAGAGGAATAAAAAATGGATAAGTCGAACTTCGGATATCCCAATGTGAAATCTCTATATTTTTAATCTTTATTACCTATTAGTTTAATTATAAATTCCGAAACAAATCATATGCATTTGCGTATCCATGTGTAGCCTATTTCATACATAAATTGAATGACAAACTTTTACAAACTTGCTTATCTTATCTTACAGGAGCTAGAGAGTCTATTCTCAGATCATTTTGGAAGAACTCCGTCAGCATCACAAGCCAGTAATGACATTGAGGAAGGGGACTTTGGCATCGAGGTGGAGTTGGAAGCAGACGACAATTTATCAGACACAGATGACGTGGACACACGGGCACGAAGATTTTTAGAAAGTCAGCAGTCGGATGATAATGAAGATGAGGTTTGTGTTATGGACCCCTGTGATGATCCTGATCTTGATAAGATTCGTCAGGTGAAGTCGTCTGGTTGTGGATGCAAAAGAAATTGTGTTTCTAACTTAACCGAGAACGATATGTATTCACATTTGTTAAATATTCGTCAGGTGAAGTTGTCTGGTTGTGGATGCAAAAGAAATTGTGTTTCTAACTTAACCGAGAACGATATGTATTCACATTTGTTAAATATTCGTGAAATGGAAAAGGCAGAGAAGGAGATGTATATTATGGCATCATTTACAGATGCTGTTGATAAAGACAATACAAAAAGAGGCAAGAAAAGACAGAATTTAAGTCATGAGTTCACATTTCGGGGCAGTCGTATATGTAAGAAATCATTCATGCTCTTATTTGACGTTGGCAAACACTCCCTCCAAAGTTTACTGAAACACATTAGTGAAAATGGTGTAGTAGCTCGTTGCCATGGCAACACTAACAGAAAGCCATCAAAGTCTCTCACTTTCGAGGAAATCGGGCGAGTCGTACAGTTTGTAACAAATTACGCAGATGAGTTTGGTATCCCACAACCGGCTGCACCACGCGGTCGTGACAATACTCTACCGGTGTACCTAACCAGTGATACGACAAAAGTAAGTGTACACCAGCAATACACGGCTAGTTGTGCGGAAACGGATCCACCTAGCAGATCAGTCAAGTATTCCACATTCAACAAGATATGGAACACTTGTTTACCACATGTCAAAATTGCGTCACCACGGGACGACGTTTGTGCCACGTGTGAGAGACTCAGGAAGAGAGTTCAAGACTCAGTGACAGAGGACGAGAAGTTAGAATCTGCTAATAATTTACGTGACCACGTTCTAGCTGCACAAAAAGAACGAGAGGTATACAATGCTTGTATAAAACGTGCGAAGGAATCATATAGTGATCAGGATGATGACAATTACGTACATTATACTTTTTACTTCAGCCAGAATGTGTGCTTGCCTCATCACTCAAGACAAATGGGACCAGTTTACTTCGCTACTCTGAGGAAAGTACAGATATTTGGTTTCCGTATCGATGGAGTTCCCCAACAATTGAACTTCTTGATTGATGAGAGCGAGACGATTGGTCCGGATGGTACGTGTACGCATGGTCCGAACGCTGTAATCTCGATGATCCACTGGGCTATGGAGACGTATCAGGGCCATGAAACTTCCTGTACAATACATGCCGATAATTGCCCAGGTATGCAAAACTAAATTTCGTCGGTGCTATGACAAAATTGCGTAACTGGAATTTTGCTCCAAACCCATTTTTTTCAGGAGAGCCAAAAAACATTTTTAGTACTTTTTACTGCTTTAAAAAATGTGCTGACAAAATTGCGTAACTCAATAGCTACATGAACAATTCATCTTTAAGGTAAAATAAGGTAATTGAACATAACTTGCGGTTCATTTATTGGTAAAAAAAGTAGAAGAAAAACAGAGGAGAATGCCATTTCTCAGCCTTTTATTGCTTTCGTGTAAAAAAATTGTCTATGTATAACGCATTTTTGTCAGCTAAATTGAGTTACGCAATTTTGTCACATGATAATTGAAAGGGTTCTAATAGGTGCAGAGAAACGCCGTTTAACCCTTTCCCAAACGACAAAATTTTCGGGTGGTCCAATTTGAAAACAGCTACAAATGACAAAATGGATGTTATTAAAGAGAGAATTTGTGTAAAATACGACACAGAAAATATTGAGACAAAAGGAGAAACTGCTGGTTATCAGCAGTTTCTTCTTTTGTTGCAATGTTTTGCCAAGCCATTTCTATAAGGGACGTCAAAACCAGGTCTTGTTTGGTAAAGGGTTAAACAGAATATGCGCTCCTACAGACTTTGTAGAAAGCATTTATAAAAGAAAAATGACAAAATTGCGTAACTAATTTGTTACGCAATTTTGTCATAGCACCGACGATTTATACGTCTTATTTGATACAGAAATGTATCGTTTTATTATAAAACTTTAAAAATGTGCAAAAATAACTGTTATACAACGGTAGCGGGTTATGTTATCCAACTTTCGCTAGACAAACAAATTATGGAGGAATATTATAGACTGAATTTTCATCCTGGTATAGACTGATTATTCAAAACGGTTAACTTAAATATCACAACTGGTTTAAATATCATGGCAATTATAAAATCATCATATTAAGACACATGCAGAGCAACATAAATATAAGAGGACGTGATGACATTCTGAATTTGTTATACCAAATCCAAGCCCTATGTTCTGGATACTCATTTGAATTGTTCGGACGGGACTGTTGCAATGAGTACCCACAGTAAAGGGTTTGATCAAGAATTTACTGTATTTTGATTTTTAAACCCATCTTATCTATAGCTCTGCACATGTATACATTCATTACAGGCCAGAACAAAAACAAGTATGTCATCGGTTACTTGACTTGGCGTGTGATGACAGGGAGACACCAAACGATCGAGTATATGATGCAGGTTCCCGGTCATGCCCGTTGTCTGGTAGATAGTGGATTTGCTTCATTGAAGAAGTTGTACAGACGGACGGACTGTGATTCACTACAACAACTGGAGCAGATAGTAAACAGATCGTCTGCTACAAACGAAGCTGTCCGATATCCAACCTGGCAGTGGCGTGACTGGAAATCCTTCCTAGAGCCCGTAGTTAAGCCAGTGATCGGAATAAGGTTTGTAAAACTTAATTATTAACTGTCTTTTAAGGTAGTCCACCACTGATGAGATTCAAGGAACGTCGTAATTTTTCGTGCGACTTCATAAACATTCGTAACTAACATATCCGATCTGTAAGGTAATGTTACGAGTTAGAAGAAATCGACTCTCCATGGCCGAATGTTTACGACGTCACCCAGAAGATTTCGACGTTGCGTGCATGTCATTGGGATGGACTACCTTAATACTATCACAATCATGTTATACTTTTTTAAATACGTTTTCGTAGGTTCTATTGCGTTTATATCAGTCGGTTACATTCATATTGAATCGAGCGGGTCTTCATAATATCTAATAACAGAATGTAACTGCCGTATTTTCCAAACCCCCTTTGAATTTTTGTTATGCACGCGCACTTAAATTTATACATGCGATAAATCGTGTTTTTTTTCCAATGAAAGATACATGCAGGACTATAAATTTGTTAAGCATTTATTTTGTATACTTATAAAAAAAAATAAAATAACAGTTGTGAGCATGTTGTTAAGATTTAAGTTAC